>JAXCLQ010025771.1:0-29248 GCA_035584115.1 Cedrela odorata
TCATGTATCATAGCATTACCATAGCACTTACCAAAGCACTGGCTTTCTAAGACTAAAGATGAGTTTCCTCACCAAGATAAGAAAGATGAGCAATAGACAAACTCCACAAAAATACTCAAGAAACGTAATGCACGACAACCAACCTTCAATGTGGTCATCTTCAGCAGTTACAACCTTACCTTTACCTTTCCTTCCATTTTGATTGTCACCTATATCTCCACATTCAGCTTCCATGTTTGTTTTAGGATTATTATCCTCACTTCTTACACTTTGGTCTCCACTCCCACCATCATGATCCATACTTGTACTATTTACAACAAATAATCTGAAATTGTATCAATTCCTGGTGTTCGTAGTACATATGTCAATTGGTGGGATAGAAAAAGCTCGAGCTATAGGCTTCAAAGAGAGTGTTTAAGAATTAGGAGACGAAAACCTGCAAAACAATAAACAGTCCGAAATTGCTAAAAAGATTCAAGTGTAGGAAGTGAGGACAATAATATAAGTGACAGTCAAGGCGAAGGGGAAGGTAAATATAAGGTTTGTAGCTACTAAAGGTGGCGTTATTAGAGATTGATTGTCGCACAGTACGTTTTTTTGAGTATTTTTGTAGAGTTTGTCTATTATTCATCTTTGTTATCTTGACAGAAAAATTCATCTTTGGGTCTCTTAAAAAGTCAGTTCTTTGATAAATGCTATGATTGGTAATTTTACATACATACATACACCTACATATACATATGTACATACACCTACGTATACCTACCTACGTATGTATACGTACGTATGCACATACGTATGTACGTTTACGTAGGTATACATACGTACGTATACATAGGTATGTAGGTATACGTTGGTCGGTAGTTATACGTAGGTAGGTATACGTATGTTACATATATATATATATATATCTTATAATCGAATTTTTTTATATATATTTTAAACTTCTAGTTGTTTTGAGGCAGTGCTAATTGTACGTGAGTTTGATTTACTGGTAAATGTTCACTGGGACCATGCTGTTTGTACATCTTTTGATCTCATATCAAATGTAGAGTGTCGTGGAACAAGATTGTTTTTGGGAGCTTAGACGGTGAGTTTTTTTTAATTTATATATATATGTTATTAATCATCGTACATATGTTAACATATTTTTTCTATACTTTTTCTAATATACTATTTTCTTTTGTAGTGACTGCCATATCCATGGTTGGTTAACAATTTGTGGCTGATATAATCTCTGAATTGCGCTTGAAAGTGGAAGATCTTTTCTCTCGTGGCTATTTCATTAAAGTAAACTCAATCTTTCATTAAGTTCTTGATGAGTTATCACAGTATGGGTGGAAACAACTTTATCTACATATTCAATAGTCAAATCAGCAGCTTATTCAATTTCTAACAGCTTATACATTTTCTATGTGTAATTTTAGTTTGATTTGGTTGGATAGTTAGTTAAGTCAAATATTAGAAGACAATTATTTGTTCGTTATTTTAGTAGCAGTAATTGTAGTGTCTGCTTTAAATTATTTAAAAATGTAGTACATGACTTTGATTTTTATTGTTATAAACTATATTTATGTAGTTTAACTATAGTTATTCTTGATACGAAAATGAAATGAAGTAAATATAAAGTTTCAAATATTCATTTCAGATATTGTTCTCCTTATTTGTTAATTGATTTTCTTTTTACCTATTTTCATTTCTAGGTGGTAAAATCTAAGAGAATTATTCATAAAATAGGAATGCTAGAGACAGTGTTACTTAACGAGAAGGGTTCGGAAGATACTGTTCAAAATTTATATTGTTTTGGGAATGTAAGTTGTCTCTTTTTTGTTTTTGTAAATTTGTTTCTTTTACTTTGGAATGTGAATTGTCTTTTTTTTTATTTTTATTAACTTATTTATTTTTTTTTGTAGGAGCGCACAAAATTTCTCATTACTTGGCGTACATTGAAGATCAGTATTTTATTTGAAAAACATCTTATAAATGATGCTAATGAGACTTTTGATGTTATTGCGAATATTTTGGTGACCAAATTTGCAAACAAAATGTACGAAAAGACTGTGCGCAAGCTTACAAAGATTGATGGTTCAGTTATCGAATTTCAACTGAAGTGTCATTTGATTGGCTTGGTAAAGTGTTTTGATTTTAGAAAATTGTCTTATAATGTTTTTGCGACATTCTTATTTATTGTAAGTTTTAAGGGTTTCAATATTTTTCTAATAATTCTTCTTTAAATGCAGCTTGAGGTTGAGAATGCTATTTTTGCCACAGAGCGGACATTGATCTTGGAGTTGTATAAAGAATTGGAAGAACGTGTTAGCAATCTTGAAAAGTTGCAAATACAACCTGAGTGATCTGTTATATTGTTGATTGAGGTATGGTGTAAATATGTATATAAATGATTTTTCTATTTTCAGTTGACGATGCATATGGATGATTGTGATATTCTCTCACTTGAAGTATATGAATGATTATGATTTGGTATCACTTTGTAGTCATTTGATGTCATTGATTTGTAGCACTTGATGTCATTGATCTGTTGCCACTTCATATATATAATATCAGACTGTAGTATGTTGACACACTGTATGGATGGGATGGTTTGTTGTCACTCTAAACGATGACTGATATCAGAATGTAGTATGTTGTCACTGTATATGGAGATGTTCTGTTGTCACTCTATATGATGACATATATCAAAAAGTAGTATGTTGTCACTGTATATGAAGGGTGATGACTATAATATATTTTTCTTCTTTTTATTTATTTATAATTTTTACATTAAATATTTCAAATTTTATATTTTACTTAAATGTTTCAATTTTATCATTACTTGAATTTCTCTAGAGTGCTTATTTTTTGCCCATAGAAGATACAGCTTTATTAGTTTTGGTTTTGACAAGAGTTTGAACTTTTTATGTATTTGACATTGTAGTCATTTTTCTTGTTTTCCAAAATTTTTACTTTCCACCAACTTTGTATTTGGGACTATATACAAAATTGAAATGTTATTGCAGTAAAGGCGCATACTAAGAGTTGTAGCTTCCTCTATTTTAGATCTAATACTTTCTAGAAAAGGCATGTATACCGTAAAGCAGGATGAGTTGGGCTTGGTGAAGAGTAAAGATTGAGTGAAATTGTAGAGATTGAAGGCATTCTTGTTCTGGAAAATGTAGAGGTTGTAGTGATACTTGTGTTTGAAAACTGATAAGAATTATTTAAGAAATGCAAGACATGTCGGTAGGTATATAATAAGCCAAAAACAAAAGTAAAGAAAACACCAAAAACAGTTTTTAAAAGTGGGTTTTTAATATTACTTGCTAATTGTATCTCCTACGTGAACACTAGGTTTTTCCATTTTTGAAATACTATCAACTAAAATTGTTGCAGTGAGATTGTTGAGAAAGCAGAAACAGAAGAAGAGTAAAGAAGAAGAATGTAAGCATGTGTGAGTTAGTCTTAAAGTCTTCATGGATGAAAAGCTTGGAAGTGTTTTAAGGCTTGGTTCGTGGCTTTATTTCTGGATTTGAGAAAGAAAGAAAGAAAAAATAGAGAAATTTTTGAAAAATGTGCAAATATTTTGTGTAAATTGTCGCATGGGAGATTGTCTTTTTAATTATTTAAATAGTAAAAGGTGGAGAGATTTTTGGAAAGTAAAAGTAAAAGAAAAGAATGATGGGGATCATTATTCTAAAATGATTAATTGACTCTTTATTTACATCAATTTGTAATTTATTTTTACCTAGAGAGGTGGGCTGGGGGGAATCTTTTGCTAAAATTGCTAAAAAAAATATTCTTAAAATATTTATATAAATGTTTTTTATATAAAAAAACATATAACTTGTATTTCTGAACAAAATATTCTTACAGAAGACCAAACATAAAAACATGTAACTTGCTATTTTTTATATTTATATAAAATTTATAATATAAACGTTAAATTTATAATAACACTATATATTTACAACTTTAGTTTAATACATTATTGATAGTAACTAAATTTTGAGACTTTTATTAAAAAGAAAAAAAATGTGACAAGATGAAAGCTGTATGATGGGTGATGCTTTGAATGCTAAAAACTACACAAATCACGAAAATTTATAGTCCTTGAGAAACATTGCATAATTAGAATCGGCAACTATTTCAATGATATGATGCTATCTATCTATCTATATCTATATATATTATATATATATGTGTGTGTGTGTGTTTTGATGTAGCAAACATCTTTTCTTGAACTTTGTGCACCAGCAACACTCTCATTTTTCTTCAATCAACTGCATGCTTAACTTGGGGTCACAATTGAAACCTAAGGGGGTAAAAAGCCGATGGTTTAACAAAAATTCTTTGATGTTTAAGTCAGGGTTTTACTTTTGGTTGAGAGAGAAAGTAAGGAACAAACGAGCAGTATATGTGCTTTAGGGTAGTTTCATCATTCGTACTTGCTTGTCATTTGTTTCCTTTTATAGGTTGCTTCCAGTCTCTCAAGTTTAGTAGAATTCAATAGATTATGGAAATAAAAATCCTAATAATATTTAAATTTTAGGAATCGCGTAAATTCTATTTTAAGCATCGGCTTTCGAAATTTTATGGGATTTAAAGCATTTCTTGTAGAATACATCTACCAAGCATTGAACCTTTATTATGGAATAAGTCTTACTAGTATAATACATTTAATAGGCCAATGATTCTTCTTAATTCGGAAAGAATTTAGAGAGAGAGGATGAGTACTCTGTAAACACCTAGCTATTAGGAAGTCTCGGAAGTATTTACTTGAGACCTTTTCACTTGTTTGAGGTGAATTCATACTATGTGGCTTGTTTGAGACCTTTACTAGCTATACCCGAGACCTTTGTGAGTAGGAGAGGTCTCGGAATTAATACCTAAGCCTAAGGCCTTTTATTTGATTTCTGAGGTCTCGATTTTTGTTGAACCCGAGACCTTTGCTATGCCTAAGGTGGCGTCTCCAAAATTGGGTCAGGCTTCAGGCTTTTTTTCTACCTTTTATGAGGTTCTGTTGTAGGCCTATAGCTTATTGGGCTTTAGTAATGCTTCAGGCTGTATCCCCAACATCAAACCCCCTAGTTTTTGTGTAAAAAATAATTATTTTTGACAAAAACTAAAAGCTATCATTTGAAGAGACGCATCCGCTCGTTAGAATTAAATGTCTAACTTGAAATTCGCAAGTCTCCCATACGTGGTAGATTGTAGTTAGCTCTTGGGATCACAACGTTTCGGGCCCCAAGAGATCATGTTGGTTCTAATGATGGCCGCTTTCTTTTACATTAATGAAGAAAGTCCTTTCAACTATTCTTTCTGATGTGGTGCCATCCTAACCCCTCATCTGTAATGCATATCAACGGTCGGGGTTACTTTATTCCTTTTAAATACTATTTTCTCTCATTTTTTCATCCTTTTTTGTCTTCATTTTACACCGACATTTTCTTAGCATTTCTAGCAGTTTCAACAGCAACAACTTCGAACTTCAATAAAAGATTTTGAACTTCTTTCTTCTCCAACAACAATTAAGTAAGTTTATTTTTTTCCTTCTTATTTATTATCAGTCGGATTTGTGGCATTATTGTTTGGTTGCGGTAATTGGTAGATAATTTCTTAGGATTAGAGACTTTAGGTGTAAACTTTGTGAGTCGTTGATGATCTTGAAGCGGCTTATGATTGCCTTACTTTTCCCATATGAACAGAGATGGATTCTATTGATAATGTCGCTGCTTCTGGGAGAGATAACTCTGAAGGAGAGATGGCTATTGTCCCTGCTCCAGCTCCCTTCTCAGCTAGGTGGAACTCAATGCTCTATGAAACAGATTGGTATCCTTCAAGTATTATGGAGTCAAACTTAGAGGTTTATTCTAGGATTTATAGTATCCCTAAGGGATTTACGTTAGAGTTCTTGAGGCAGATGAACTCTTTAGTTGCCCTCTGAAGATAAAATCGCCTTCAATAAGGAATTATTTCACCCAAATTCTTACCTCCTTCAGAATCCTTCCAGACCAATTAAATCTGAATAGTTAGAGGATTTTAGTTGGTCTGTTTGTCTTGTGGCATCAGATTTATGATATCAACCTTTCTCTTGAGGAGATCGAATTTATGTATATATTAAAAAGAAACCCCATAGAGAGCCTAGGTTGATACTACCTTCAAAACCATCCCAACAAACAGAACCCTGTTACTGGTAATCCTTTCAGCAATAAAAATTGGAAAAAAAAGTGGTTTTTTGTTGGTGGAGACTGAAACCCCACCCCTGACATTTAGGCGTTAAGACTATTCGGTGTGGCGGTCACCTAGAGTGACTTGCCTGAGTTAGATGTCCGTAGTAAGGAGAGGGTGAGGATCACTAGGTCGTCAGCGTCTGACCAAAGAATTTTACCATTGGATGATAACCTAATTTTGTCTTGTTTTGTGGGTTTTTGTGTGCCCAAGGGTCAATTGGCTTTAGAAAAAAAAGCCTAAAAGGGTAAACACCGCATTCTTACTCGTCCATTTGTTCAAACTTCATTGTTTGACTTTGGAGTGGTTTATTTCGCAGGAGAAATGACCCCCAAAGAATCAACGCTTGACCCTTTTGAGGTCTTAAAAAGGCTAGCAAAGGGGAAGAGGACTGATAATGGTTCTCAACCTCCAAAGGTTGCCCCTAAAGGTCATGTTAAGGCCTCAGGGTCTTCAAAAGCTTTTGGTCCTTTTGGGTCGGTTCACCCCCCAGCTTCCAACAAAGGAGTGGTGATCCTAGACGTTCAAGCGCCACCTTCCCTCGCTCTCCCAGTAGATAAAAAGAAGGGAAAATGAAATGTTGTGGCTACTGCGGCTAAAGAGAAGTCTTAGAGAAAGAAACAGAGGTTTGGCCAATTTGACAAGGAGCTGGCGAAACGCTTGAACTTCTTTTTGAGGATCTTTTGCTGGGAAAAGGAAGTTTTTCATGCACTTCCTCTCTTGCATTAACTAGCAGGCCCAAAGTATTCTGAGGACTTTGTTGGGATCTCGAGCGAGACACTACTGAACCTCCAACTAAAGTGGTTGGGTCGGGTGAGTTAATTTCGTGTTGATGATTTTCAGCTTCAGTAAACAATCGTGTTATAGCAAGGTGCTTTTGTGAAGGACTTCTCTTGAGCATCGAAGGCTGAGAAAAGAGCCGAGAAGGCGGAACAGAACTTGGTCTTGGAAAAGACCAAGTTCGAATCTGACATGAGTAATTGGGCTCGGAAGCGAGATGAGCTTCAAATTAGATCGGCTACAACAGAGTCTTCTCTCGCTGAAGCTAATAGTAGGGTGAGTGTCCAGGAGTCAGAGCTTAATAGCCTAAGGGAGGAGGGTCAGAGGCACCTTCAAGATTTTTGATAAGGCATGTAAGGAGCTACGACAAAGTCTGAATGTGGAGAGGCAACGAAATTCGCTTATTTGCAGACAGATCGAGGAGGACTATAAGACGATGCAAACTCAGCTTTGAGAAAGTGTCAATGACAGCATTGACCTGACCTGCGAGTCGTTCCAGGGCTGGTATCCGGACTTAGATTTGAATTGGTTATACGAGGCCCTAGGATGTGAGTCTCTACGCTGAGACGGGGAATCTTCAAGGGTGGTTCTTCTTGAAAGGGAGAAACACTCTGACTTTAAGACAGAATACATGCCTCCTATAGAGTCCGTCACCAGCCCTGCCATTGAGCTGCCAAACTTCACTGTGATCGAGCAGATGAAGGTTTTTTCTGCTGAAGTGGTGAAGGTTCCTCTTGCTCTTGAGGTCATCCTTGCTCCCAAAGCCACTCTTGCTGACCTAGTCAACCCTTTAGTTGATCCTTTGGTTGACCCATCCCACTAAGGATATAGTTTAGTTTAGTTGATTTTTTTTTTGTAATAAACTTTGTTTTGATGTAAATAAAATATTTTACTCAATCCTTTGTATTGTTCTGATTTTTCTTTCTTCTCTACATCCTGTGCTTGGCATCTTTTGTAGAATTTCTCTATAGTGACTTTAAACTAAGCATCTTGGCCTAAAGTTGTTGTTGATAATCCGAGGCTTGTCCTCTTTTGGATTTCACAAGTTCATTCTCAAAACTTACTAAGATCTTATATGCCTTCGACTCTGGATGACAGTTAAGTATAGTTGCTAAAGAACAGTAGCATTATAATAAGCGAAGACTCTTAATCAAATGGAAATCTACTGTGTCCTTGCCTTATCTGGGTTTGTATCCAAGATCCTTTTAAACAGTGGATACTATCATTCCGAGATGATTTAAGGACTTAGCCTCCTTGAAACCATGCTTGCTTTATGTTCGAGGTCTTTCTCAAGATTTATTTAAGCTGCAAGCGTGAGTTGTTACCTAGGAACCTAATTTATTCTTACAAGGCTTTAGATCATGCTTAAGGCTTATTAGAGCTAAGGGTAACATTACTCTAGAGGTGGTTGTTAAATATATATATTTTCCCGAGAACCCTTTAAATCTTGTATATCCTTGAGACATTTGAGAAACTTAATCGTCTGGAAACCATCATTGTTCTTGTACGTCTTGAGTTTGTACTCAAGGCTTATTCGAGCCATGGATACTATTATTCTAGAGGTAATTAGAGAACATAATCGTTCGAGGGCCTTTTATGCTCTTATACGTCTTGAGGTCGTGCTCATGGCTTATTCGAGCTGAGGATAATATTACCTTAGGGCAAGTAAGAGGTAAACATCTGAGAACCAAGTCACCTTTGCTCGGGCTTTGGGATGATATTACCCCGAGATGTTTGGAGAAATAGACATTTGAGAACCAAGTCACCCCTACTTGGGCTTTGGGAGGAGATTACCTCGAGACCTATTTGAGAAAAAGGCGTCTAGGAACCAAGTCTCCCATTCTAAGATTACCTTGAGACCTTTTTGAGAAATAGGCGTTTAGGAACCAAGTCGCCCATTTTGAGATTACCTCGAGACCTTTTTGAGAAATAGGCATTTAGGAACCAAGTCGCCCATTCTTAGGCTTTGGAAAGAGATCACCCTAGGACCTTTTTGAGAAATAGGAGTCTGGGAACCAAATCGCCCATTCTTGGGCTTTGGGAGGAGATTACCCCGAGACCTTTTTGAGAGATAAGCATCTGAGAACCAAGTCACCCATTCTTGAGTTTTGGGATGAGATTATCCCAAGACGTTTGAAGAATATAGTTATTCGAGTACCTTTTCGCTCTTGTATGTCTTGAGGTCATGCTCGTGACTTATTCGAGCTGAGGATGATATTACCTAGGGCAAACATCTAGGAAATAGGTCTCCTATATTTTGGGCTTTGGAAGGAGATTACCTCGAGATGTTTGGAAAACTTAACCATCTGGAAACCACTTATTCTCTTGTACGTTCTGAGGTCATGTTTAGGGCTCATTTGAGTTGCGAATGATACTACTCTAGAGGTGAATGAGAAGTGAACATCTGGGAATCGTGTCACCCATACTTGGGCTTCGGGAGAAGATTACCTTGAGATGTTTGTATTTCTTTTATTTCATTGGCTTGGATTCGTCTATTGATCAGTACTTTTCCTCAAGAACTTTTTGGTGAAAAATAACTTTATTTATTCTAGGGCAAAAATTGTTACAAATTTTTTATGATTCTAAGGGTAATACAACTTCAAGCTTTTAGCATTCCATGGTTTCCTGACTTTATTTTCAGTTGGAGATTCTAGCTTATAGACGTCAAGCCTAAGAACTTGGACGACTTTGTATAGTTTTTCCCAATTAGCTCTGAGAACACCATCACCTAGTACTTTAGTGTTCAAGGTTACTTGTCTTAAGACCTAGTCTCCAACTTGAAAAGAGTGATGACGAATGTTTTTTTGTAGTATCTGGTCACTTTTTGTTGGTAGGCTGCTACCTTATCATTACTTGGTCCATTTTTTCTTCAAGTAGATCTAACTCCAAGCGGAAGCTTTAGTCATTGAACGCCTCATCATATTTGCTGACCTGGAAAGTTAGTATATTGATCTCAATAGGAATTATTGCTTCACATCCAAAAGCTAGGCTATAAGGAGCCTTACTTATGGCCACTTTTGAGGTGATTCCATATGCTCAGAGGACCTCAGCAAGTTTGTCAATCCATGCTCCTTTGTGTTCCTTGAGCTTATTCTTGAGTGCCTTCTTGATGACCTTGTTGACAACTTCCACTTGTCCATTAGCTTTTAGATGAACAGGTGTTGCAAATCTGAGATCGATTGAGAAGTCCAAATGAAACTCCCTAAAACTTGCGTTGTCAAATTGCTTTTCGTTATCTGTGATCATCACTTAAGGTATCTCAAATCGATAGATGAGATCTAATCCTCATTGAGAGAAGGGCTAGGGTAGAGTCAAGGTTGTCAACTTCTTAAGGGGTTGCCTTGGAAAGTTGTCATACACTTGTCATTCGTGGTAAGTTTTAGCTACTTGCACTGCATCTTGTGATAAGGTTGGCTAGTAATATCCTTGCTTTAGGACCATATGTGTCATGGACCGAGCCCTTCATACCCTTCATATGTCCCACGGTGGATTTCTTCTAAAATTCAAGCTACCTCTTCGGGTTTGAGACACTTGAGATACGGGGTGTTGTAACCCCGTTTATATAATTCTCTATCAATAATTGTGTACCTTACAGACTTATTTTTTATTTTTCTCTCCTCATCCTTATTATCTAAGAGTTTTCCCTCCTAGATGTAGCATTTTATTTACTAGCTAACTTGAGAGGTCAGGTCGATGCATGATCTGTCTTAAGGGATGATTTGTTAGCACTATGACCTGGTAGGCCTGAAGTACGATCGCAACTTTCTTACTGCTACTACTAGTGTCAGTGCTAGTGCTAATTTCTCGGGTAAGGAGTACCTTGTCTCGGTATCCAATAATGCTTTGCTGGTGTAGTAGATAGGACGGTGGATCTTCTCGGAGTCCTCCTTTACTAAGATAGAACTGACTGAGTGGTCGCTGACTGTCAGTTAAAGGTATAGGACTTCCCTTGCCTTAAGACTCGTTAGGTATGGTGGGGATGCAAGGTATCGTTTCAGCTCCTAGAATATGTTCTCACATTCTTCGGTCTACTCGATCTTTTTTTCCCTTTTTCATAATCT
Organism: Cedrela odorata; assembly: GCA_035584115.1. Taxonomy (NCBI): domain Eukaryota; kingdom Viridiplantae; phylum Streptophyta; class Magnoliopsida; order Sapindales; family Meliaceae; genus Cedrela; species Cedrela odorata. The sequence continues at coordinate 11,067 of JAXCLQ010025771.1, forward strand.
TGAAGAAAGGAAAACACCTGTTAGTTGCCTTGGAGATGAATCTACTTAACGCCGCCAATCGCCTCGTTAGGCTATGAAGTTCCTTGAGGTAGACGGAGACTTCATATCCAATATAACCTTGATCTTTTGTGGGTTGGCTTCTATACCATGCTCATTGACCATATATCCCAAAAACTTTCTAGCTTGAGCCTTAAATGCGCACTTTTCGGGGTTCAGTTTCATGTTGTATTTTCTCAGATAGGAGAAGGTTTTTTCCAAATGCCCCGAGTGGTCTCCGGCTTTTAAAGATTTAGCAATCATGTCATTCACATAAACCTCCATGGTCTTCCTGATCAGTGGCTTGAAAACTCTATTGACTAGCCTTTGAAAAGTAGCTCTTGGTCAGTGATGAATGCAGTTTTTTCATGATCCGATTCATGCATTCTGATATGATTATAGCTTGAGAACGCATCTATGAAGCTCAGTAGCTTATATCCTGTTGTAGAATCTACTAGTTGATCTATCTTGGAAAGTGGAAAACTATCTTTAGGGCATGCCTTGTTTAAATATGTGAAGTCCACATACTTTCTCCATTTTTCATTTGCTTTTTTGACCATCACTACATTTGAAACCTATTTTGGATAGTCTTGATGAATTTTGCTTTCATCAGCTTATCCATCTTGACTTGCATTGCTTCTTTCCTTTCGATGTTAGATGGTCACCTTTTCTGTTTCATTGGCTTGTATAAAGGATTGATTGCAAGTCGATGAGAGGTTATCTGGGGGTCAATGCCAGGCGTGTCCTCATGTGTCCACCCGAATATGTTCATATTTCGTCTTAGAATGTCTTTGAGTACCACTTTCTGTCCCTCCGAAAGATGAGAGCCAATTTTGACAGTCTTTTAAAGAGTTTTTAGGTTTAGGATAACAGACTCCAACTCCTTTATAGGCTTTAGCGTGGGTGGCTTGTCATTTGGCTCAGATTTCTGACCCGACCTCTTTATCACTTATTTATCCTGTAAGTTCTTGTTATCGATTTCAAGAACTTTTGCCCAAGAATGTTTTGACAAGTAGTATGAGTTTTTTGAGAAGGCTGCAAAACACAAACGAGCTTTTTTCTGGCTCCCTTTGATGATTTTGACTCTTTCTCCTACTCTAAATTTTGGCTTTAGATAGTGAATACTCTCTATTGCCTTTGTAGTTCTAAGGAAGGGTCTTCCGAAAATCATAGTATATGGCATCTTGAGATCGACCACTTGAAATTCAACCATGGTGGTGTTTTGATATGACTTTTCTCCCATAGTGATAGGTAATTGCAATATCCCTAATGGGTAGACGCATGATTCACCGAAGCCATGAAGGGTTGTCATTGTTGGTCTTAGTCTCAGATCTTCGATCCCCAAGGAATCGAAAGTTTCCTTGAAAATAATATTAGCTGAGCTCCCTTTATCTACTTGGATTCGACTGATTCGAGTTGTTCCCACCATCAAAGTTATTACCAAGGCATCGTCATATAGGTAGTGTACTCCCATCTCATCTTCGTCCGTGAACATAATTGGTATCGAGATAATCTTCTGTTTCTTCTCAGCCTGGACATTCATGATGTAGATGTCCAAGGTGGCATTCGGCAATGAATATCGTGGATAGTTTTTTTGCTTTATTCGAATTTCCTGCCAATGTAATTTCTCTAGAAATCACCATAGTTTGTTCATCATTTGTCCGTTGATGTTTGGTCTCTTGGTCTGGGATGCCAAGCTCTTTCTCGTTATTTGCTATGAAATTCGACAAGTAATTATTTCGAATCAGCATCTCAATCTGATTCCTAAGATCAAAACATTCGTCCATCAAGTGTCTAACACTTTGATGAAATTCATAATAAATGTCTTGGGCACTTCCTCTTGGCTTAGTTTTTATAGGATGAGGTTTCATCAATATAGTTCCCCGTCTTTTGATTTCTTGCCAAACTTGTAAGAGTAGAGCATTTAGAGGAGTGAAAACTTTATCTCCCTGAACATGAACTATCCGTTTTGCCTCTTTTTTCTTAGGCGAGCGATATCCTCTTGTTGGAAATTCGTCTCTTCCACCTGCTGTCCTGTTTTGTTCTCGAGCTTGTCTTCCATTTTTATCAAGGTCTCGAGCATTCCTTTTGTCATCCCATTTTCTTCTTTATTCTATCCTCGGGTTCCTCATCTTATTATGAGAGAATGATTCGAGAGCTTTTTCTTCTTTTAGCTTGAGGGAGACCTGATCCTCAGTTTTGATATTATCCAATAGCTTCCTCCTAGCAGTTTCATAGGTAGTAACAGATAGTTTTCATATAGCGTATCACCCTCGGTCCACGCGTAAACCTTTCCTGAGACCTTTTAAGGCTAGAGAGTGATGGTAAGCCCCTAGTTCCATTACTTTGTCATGGTATCTTCTAACGAAGTTTTTGAGACTTTTGCCTTCCTTTTGCTTCATGGTAGTAGGGAGTTAGAAGTTTTAAAACTAACAATTACTCCTCTGAACTCAGTAACGAATACCTCGTACAATTGTTCAAAGCTATGAATGCTACCTGGGGTTAGACTAGTGAACCATTTTCTCACTTGTCTTTCTAAAGTTAATGGGAACAAACGGCACATTTGAAGCTCATTTAATCCTTGGATCAACATCATCCCTACGCCTTTTTCTTCTAGGTGAGTTACGTAAAAAGCTTTCCCTCTTATTTCGTCGTTTTTGATCAAGAAATGTTCTTATGTCTTCCGGACTAGAACTGTTATCCGACTCTCGTTTGCGAATAATCGCCGAATCCTCCAGAGAATATTAGAACTCTGGTCGAACTTCACCAATGAACCTGAAGGATACATCCTTACTTTGTAGTTCTTAAGGTGGATGAACGAGAGCCTTTCCTTTTCCTTTTTCAGCAACCGTGTACCTCATCTTGGGGATGTCCTGTCAGAAGTTGGTTTCACTATTTTTAGTGTGTAAAGCGTCAAGAACGCTATTTTCTACTATTTCTGCTGGCATTGGCATTTCCAACCCTTGAGATCCAGCTTGGAGCATCATCTTCATTCTTGCTACTTTCTTCACTAAAGCTTGGATCTGTCTATCTTTTTTTCCATGTTGTTTTTCATTATCGGCCAACTTTTTAGCCATTCATGCAGTTTCCATGATTACTTGGTTAGAGGAAATTTGATGTGGTGACGATCGTCACTATCTCTTTAAGAGGATTATCACGATGATTTCCTATTGCTGCTGCTCGATTTCTTATCACATACATTCGGAATGTTGCTATGATTTTCTTTTTGCAGTTATTTCTGACTTTTTGTTCAGATTTCCCCACAGTTGGCACCAGATGTTGATGCAACAAAAATCCTTCCTTAAATCTTGTGCATCAGCAATAGTCTCATTCTTTTTCGATCAACTAACTGTTTAACCTGCGATCACAATTGAAACCTAAGGGGGTAAAAAGCCGATGGTCCGGTGAAAACCCTCCGATACTTAAGTCAGGGTTTTACTTTTGGTTGAGAGAGAAAGTAAGGAACAAACGAGTAGTAAGTGTGCTTTAGGGTAGTTTCATCATCTATACTTGCTTGTACTTTTTATCCTTTTATACATTGCTTCCAGTCTCTCAAGCTTAGTAGAATTCAAAGGAATTTGGAAATAAGAATCCCATTGGTATTTGAATTCTAGGAATTGCATAAATTCTATTTTAAGCATTAGAGTGTTTTCCCAGGACCACCAACTTTTTACCCCCTTAAGTTTCAATTGTGATTGCAGGTTAAGTAGGCAATTGATCGAAGAAGAAGGAGATTGTTGCTGGCACACAAGATCCAAGGAAAGATTTTTGCTGTATCAATAGTATGTATGTATTTTGGTAGGTAAGAGCCAATATATTATATTTAACTTTTTGAGGGAATAAAAGATTCTAAAACTTCTAAAAGAAAATATTTTTAAAATATCAATTTTATCTCACTTTTACCTTCTTTTCATGTTAATGTAATATAAATTTTACATTCTTGTGTCTTTAAATTTATATTAACTTGAGACTACCATGTTATTATTTTCTCTTTTATCTTAATCTTCCTAAAAATTGTATACTTAAATTTTTAGGTACAAAACTATTATAATGAAAGTATGACTTAAAATAAATAAATAAGGATATGAGTTCAAGTTTTTTACTATGTTGAGGATAATTTTTTTTAAAACAAGTAAAAATTGTTTATCTTGAACATAAAAATTTAAGTTGTGCTACAACAAAATTAATTTAAAGAACGGGGTCAATAAAATTTTCATTTGAGGAAAAAAAGTAGAATATAATTTACAATGTTGAATGTGGGGAAGATAAACTTTGTATGGATAACAAAAGAGGTGAATTATACAAATACAAAAGTTAGAAGACAAAAACAAGAAAAACAAAAGGAATTATAAAAAGAGAATAAAGAGAACTACTTAGAATACTACAAAGAGTTTTGTGAGGATTAGAAGACAAAAGAGAAAAAGGATATTTTTAAGTATAGTTAGTTTCTTTTCTCTACTCTTCTCTTTGTTTGTTTAGTATTGATGTGAAATTTAAAAATAAAAAATTACTAATAATGATACTTGCATATTATGAATACTCTGTGAGCACAGTATAAAAATTGTCTTTGTACTCGCAATAATTAAATTATAAAAATTATAATATAAATATTAAAAGAATTGAAAAAATTTTTGATTTAAAGTACAAAGTCTCAAACCCATCATTTTCACTAAAATCTCCTTATACCAAACTCATCACTCGCTAATCGCAACAATTGCTACCACCAAACCCCGCAGCCCCACCATTACAACCCCCACGCTGTAGCTCGCACGCGGTGTGTTTCAACGAGATAGAGAGTGAAGAATAAAACAGTAGTAAGAGAGAAAGATACAAATATAGTTTTATAGTGGTTCAGCAAATCTTGGCCTACGTCCGCTCTCTCAGATGCAAATCACTTTCACCGAGGTTCAACTAACTTCTTGTTTTGAAAGGACAAGATAGACTCAGTACACTCTTTCTGAGGTGAAGGAAAATCTTACAACTTTTTTTCTACAGGTGAAAGTAACCCAAAAATTGATTTTTTTAGTACAGGTGAAGATTTGCCCAATACCAAATTAGAACTGTATATTTGATCTTTACTCTCATACTAGAGTGGATATTTCAATAAGCTCTTATAAGAATTTTCTCTCACACAAGATTTGAAATACTTATAGTAGAGAGAGAAAGTTTACTGTTTGCATATAAAAATATTGTTCAATGATTCTTGTTGATATTGATTGCAAGTGATTATTCTTGTTTACTTCACTGTGTATCTTCTATTTATATTCATCCTTTTTGTGAAGCAACATTTGTCCAACGGATTGATTTTGTGCATTTATTGTTCGCCATTAATGCTGTAGAAGTTACTGTTGAGTTTTAAAAGCAGAAAGAGTATCAATCTATTTCTCCATGTATCAATCTCTTTAAGTGAACAGTATGATTTGTATCTCGAGTATCGATCTGTTTCTACTGGAGTTATTTCTGAGTTTTAGTGTATCGATCTGTTGATGCAGGATATCGATCTGGTTTGCTTCGTAATTATTTTTCAACTCTCTGTGAAGATCATGTATCGATCTTTTCTCAGCATGTATCAATTTGGTTGCCTCTGTAATTATTTTGCAACTCTCAGTGAAGACCATGTATCAATCTCTTCTCTCTATGTATCGATTTGATTACCTCTGTAATTATTTTGCAACTCTTTGTGAAGACCATGTATCGATTTATTGATCTCTATGTATCGATCTGGTTACTTCTATAATTATTTTGCAACTCTTTGTGAAGACCATGTATTGATCTGGTTGCATTGGTGATTTCATCTGAAGTTATTGTCTTAGTAAATATCGATATCCTCATTTCTTTGTATTGATCCTCCTTCTTGAGGTATCGATATGTTATTGATCTTGTATCGATTTGTTTACTCACATATCGATCTGTTTCTCTTTGATTATCGATCCTGCAGGCTTTTTAATACACTTGGATAGAGATTTCTTAAGCAATAATATTAAGCATCATACATGATTTTGAGATATATTTAGGACCTTTTTACTTTACTTAGTCATTACAAAAAAATATATACATATTAAGGCTTGATATCATCAATTTCTCTCATGATATCATCAATCTCCCCCTTTTTTGATGATGACAAAATAAAATATGTGCCTAAGTCTTATTGTGAATTGATTATTCTCCCTTTTAATGTGATGTTTAACTTATCTTTTAAATTTGAGTTTTCTCCCCCTTTATCCATTAAGATTTGATGCAAACTTAATATGTATATTTTCTCTCCCTTTTTGTCACCAATCAAAGAAGGAAAGAAACTAAATCATATACATACATGCTCATACACAACAAAATCATAGCATAGAAAGACAAGCCAAAATAATGATAATCAAAACCAAATTTTCATTTCACATAAAAGTTCATACAATTAGAAGAAATCAGTTAAAGGTGTCTAAAAGGTTCTGGCCTCTCACTATTGATATCCAAGTGTACAGGGGTATAGGTAGGCTGGGGTGTAGGAGGATGAGGTTGCAAATGAGATGAGAAGGCCGTAAGTCCATGATAGGCAAGAGCAGGAGCTGGTAAAGGTGCTGGTGGAGGTGCTGAAGTAGATGTTTTAGCTAAGCTACGCATGAATCGGTGGGTTTCACTGCGAAATTCTACTCTAAGTCGCCTAAGCTGAATAATTGTGTTGCTACCCCAAGCTAGATGCTCTTCAATTTTATGCATTTGAGTAGTCACCATATTCTTGAGACTGGTGAGGCGCTCATCGAATTTGGACATTGTTGCCTTAACTTTCTCTTCTATCCGGGTCAATTGACTTTGCATGCTCTCCAAGATGGATAATATAGTAAATGTGGAATCGGAATGAGTCTGTGGCTCCGTCTGAGGCGAGGACTCACGGTGTCAGACAGCTCAGCTAATACCTCAAGATCCGTGGCTGTCTCAATGGCATTGTCTTGTTGGGGTATGTGTGCAGCTTGATCTTGATTTTGCAGATGTCGGTAGCGTGCTTGAATGATCCATGTCCCATCCGCTGTGCGGTCATAGTGCATATGCTGTAATGTTATGTTCGAGAGAATCGCGACAACCAGAAGCTCAAATGTGTCTTCATTGGCATAAACACGAGTTGGTCTGTCGGTAATGATGTTAGACACAACATATCTTCAGTGGAGATACGTGGCCTTAGATGTGGATGTGCGAATCATCGCTATAAGCATCCAACCAATCAAATTTGGCCTTTTTCGCTCCATGATGGATTACATCCACCACATGTCTTCATGTGTCATTTCAAAAAATCTCCCTAACCATGCATTGAGGCTGTGAAAGATGATGAGATGTAGAATTCTCTCATGCAGTTCTAGGTGTACTGGCTTGTAGTTTACTTCAGCCATGTTTGGGTTCTTGAAGATGATTTTGTAGGCTTCAAGGGGTTGGAAGTGATCGGTTGGGTAGAAATAACCGCCATTAGGAATGCTAGTGGCCCGAGAAATGATTTCTGAATTGATGATGTAGGTATGGCCTCGGATAAGTGTCTGAAATTCTGTCATCCTCATTTTTCCAGTGTGTGCATCCTTTGTATCCAAGTTTGAGTAAAATATTTTGACAAGAGTTTCAAAACATTTTCCTCTCTGTTGAAAGAAGTCTAACTAACCTAGTTCTTCAAAATGGTGCAAATAGGAAAAATTAATGGATTTCAGAAATGAGAAATCGATTACCCGGCCTGGAGAGATCTTTCGATTGACATAGGACAGCAAGTATCAATCCTCTGCCTCCTGATTTGGGAAATCATGGTTTGAGGTTGAAGCCAAGTTCGTCCTTTGCCTTTTGCATTGACCCACTTCTAGATTTTTAGTTTTAGACATTTCTAAAATCGATTAGATAATTTGAGTGAGAGGAGAGTTTCTAGGGTTTGAGCAATAGAGATTTTGAAGTTGAAGAGATATAGATGCTTTTGAATTCTGAGTATAATTTGAACGTGAAATCGCATAAAAGTATTGATACAGTTATTCAACTTATTGATTTGTTTCTAGATCTGAAAAGATAGATCAATATCTTATTGAAAAAAGGTCGATACATTTTGACATTTAAGCACGAGTATTGATACGTGGGGTTGAGTGTATTGATACATGAAGATAGATTCAAATTTTGGTCTAGTCTTTAATAAGCATTTAATTTTGGCGGTTGACGACTTATCTTTCATAAATTTCAAAAATTCAAGTGTCATACATTATTTGGATGCAATGTATCGATCTGAAAGCAAGAATATCGATACATACTAAAAATGAGTTCCAATATTGATATGTCAAGAGAATGTGTCGATACTTGAATAGTGACACATAAAGGTATCGATATGTTTTCAATGGTATATCGATCCATTACCGTGGTATCGATATTTTGTGATAGATGTATTGATTTGATTCATTCCAATAGCTAAATTTTGCCAGTTATAAACACAAACAAGAAAAACTAAGCAATATTCAAACAATTTTCATCATTCCTAGTTTTGTTCTAATCACACAAAAACGATCTTTATCAAGTGGTTTTGTGAAAATATCAGCTAATTGAAGATTTGTGTTTATATACTCTAAGAAAATGTCTCATTTATTAACATGGTCTCTAATGAAATGATGACGAATTTCTATGTGTTTAGTTTTAGAGTGATGAACTGGATTTTTGGTTAAATTTATTGTACTTGTGTTACCACATAGAATAGAAATTTTACTAAGATCTACTTCATAATCTTGCAATTGATACTTAATCTATAAAAGTTGTGCACAACCACTACCTACGGATACGTATTCAGCTTCGGTAGTGGAAAGTGCAATGGTATTTTGCTTCTTGCTAAACCATGATACTAAGGCGTTTCCAAGAAAGTAGCAAGTACCACTTGTACTTTTTCTATCTATTTTGCATCATCCATAGTCGGCATCCGAGTAGCCTTTTAAACTAAACTCACCTTCCTTTGGATAAAATAATCCTAGATTTGGTGTCGTTCTTAAATATCAAAAGATTAGTTTTATCGCTACAAGATGTGACTCCTTAGGATTGGATTGAAATCTTGCACAAACACACACTTCATAGAGAATATTGGGTCTAGAGGCGGTTAAATAGAGTAATGATCCTATCATGCCTCTATATAATCTTTGATCTATACTATTTTAATTTTTATCTTTGTCTAGTGAAGTGGAAGTGCTCATAGGAGTTAGAATGGATTTACTCTATATTATGTTAAATTTTCTTAAAAGTTCTTTGATATAGTTTGATTGAGAGATGTAAATTCCATCATTTGTTTGTTTAATTTGAAGTCCTAGAAAGAAATTTAATTTACCCATAATGCTCATTTCAAATTCACTTTTCATAAGATTTGAAAATTCAATGCATAAGGACTCATTTGTACTTCTAAAAATGATACCATCAACATAGATTTGTACTAATGGAACATTATCATCTTTGGTTTTAATAAAAAGTATAGTATCAACACTCCCCCTCATGAAGTTGTGTTTTAGTAAAAATTCACTAAGTCTTTCATACCAAGCACTAGGTGCTTGTTTTAGACTATAAAGTGCTTTAGTGAGTTTAAAGACATGATTTAGAAATTTGTGGTTTTCAAAACTAGGAGGCTGCTTTACATAAATTTCTTCATTTATAAAACCATTTAGAAAAGCACTTTTTACATCAATTTGATAAAGTTTGAAATTTTTGTAGCAAGCAAATGCTAAGAGCACTTTATTGGCTTCTAATCTTGCTATGGAAGTATATGTTTCATCGTAATCTGTTCCCTCTTCTTGACTATATTCTTAAGCTACTAATCTAACTTTATTTCGAGATATGTTACCATTCTCATCAAATTTGTTTCTAAATACCCACTTGGTACCTATAGTTGGATAATCACTTGGTGTACGTACTAAGGTCCAAACTTCATTTATTTGAAATTGATTTAATTCTTCTTGCATAGTCATTAACCAATTTTCATCACTTAAGGTTTCTTCAACTTGTTTTGGTTCTATTTGAGAGACAAAGGCTAGATTTTGAACTTCATCTAGATTTTCATCAATTTATCTTGTCTTTCTTTTAGTTTTGACTTATTGTGAAGAATCACCTATTATTAGTTCTTTTGGATGACTAGAATTATATTTCTATACTTTTGGGAGTTCTTTAGTTATTTGATCTACTTCTACAATTTCACTTTGATTTTTCAAAGACTCATCATTTAAGTTTAAGTTTTTCAAATTTTCAATTGCTTCAAATTCTTTCTCCTTTTCTTTAACAATTAACTTGGCTAAGTTAGGATCATATTCGTCAAAGGTTATGTGCACACTTTTTTCCATGACTTGAGTTATCTTGTTGAACACTCTATAAACTTTACTCTTGGATGAATAGCCTAGAAATATTCCTAGATCAGACTTTGGCTCAAATTTTTCTAGGTTATCCTTGGTATTAAGAATGTAAAAATTACATCCAAATATTCTAAAGTATTTGATTTTAGGTTTTCTTTGAAAGATTAACTCATATGGAGTTTTGTTCAATATCTTTTTAATTAGAACTCTATTGGTTATATGACATGTGGGGTTAATAGCCTCAACCCAAAAGTATTCAGGTAGGTTATATTCACTTAGCATTGTTCTACCCATTTTTTGAAAAGTTTTATTCTTTCTTTAGGTAACTCCATTTTGTTGTGGGGTTCTAGGTGCAGAAAAATTTTAAGAATATCCATTCTCATGACAAAGGTTTTCAAATTCTTTGTTTACAAATTCTCCACCTTGATCACTTTTAATCTTTACAATTTTGAAACCTATTTCATTTTCAACTTTTCTTGAGAATTTATCAAAAGTTTCAAATGTATTACTTTTATTTGCCAAGAAGAAAACCCATGTAAATCTTGAATAATCATCCACAATTACGTATGTATATAGTTTTCCTTCTAACGATGCTACCCTATTTGGTCCAAAGAGGTCCATATGTAATAGGTCTAAGGGTCTAGTTGTGGAAACTAAGTTTTTGGATTTGAAAGATGTTTTAACTTATTTTCCTAATTGGCAAGGACCACACACTTTTTTTTTTGTAAATTTTAGATTGGGAATATCTCCCAATAGACCTTGTTTAGCAAGTTTTCGCAATAGATCCATATTACAATGTCCTAGCCTTCTGTGTTACATCCAAGAATCATCACAATGAGCTTACAAAAATATGCCATTTATTTCATTTAATTTTTCTAGTTCTATGACATATACATCATTGTTCCTAGATACATAGAATAATTTATGTTCATGCTTATTCAAAACTTCACAACTATTCATAAGAAACACGATTTTATATCCATGATCATACAATTGGTTAATGCTAAGCAAATTATATTTAAGACCTTTAACATATAGAACATCTTTAATTGAGATTGAATTAAAGTCAATGGTACCAATACCTTTCACCTTACCTTGGCTATTATCTCCAAAACTCACATCTTTTCTTTCTTTAGATGAAGAAATAGCTTCTTATTTTTCATCACGTGTCTCGAGCAACCGCTATCAAGGAACCACTTCTTTTTGTACTTGTTGCTTTTGACATGCAGTACCTACAAAAATGGCAAGTTTATTTTAGTATCTAAGTGACTTTGTGTCCATAGATATTAGTTTTACCTTTAAAGGTCTTGACCATTTTAGCATGCATAATTTCCTTAAGTTGTGTTCCCTTAGGTACCCACATCATTTTAGGTCCATTATATTTATTTCTTTTATGTAAACATGTGTTGCTATAATGACATTTTCTATTACAATAATGACAAGTAATGGATGATGTTACTTGTTGTTTAGCTTTTACAAAGTAGTATGCATAAGACTTTTGTTTAATTCCTTGTTTATATCCAAGCCCGGCTTTATCAAATACTAATAGTTGACTACCTAAAAACTTATCCAATGATTCTTTTCCTTGTGTAAATTTAGCTAAGACTTTTTTGAGAGAAACTATCTCACTTTTCAAAATTTTATTTTCATCTTTTAATACATCAAGTTCATTGAACGAGCTAGATTCACTCTTAATTTTTAGTTATTTAACTTTTAGTTTCAATGAGTCATTTTCTTTTAATACTATGGAATTCTTTTCCTTTGCTTCTTTATATTTTGCATATAAAACCTGAAAATCATTTCTAAGTTCTTCATATAATGCACTTAAGTCGTCATCTAATAGATCATCATCACTATTTGAACATGTATCATAATATGAAGAGTTTTGATCTAGAGAGGTTACCTCATCTTCTTGTTTTCCTATGAGGCAGAAATTTGCTCGCTCGGTTTCCGATGAAGAGGTGCTTTCTTCGTTAAATGAGTTATCCCATGTCACTTTCATCGCATTCTTCTTATTTTTGTACTTCTTATATTTTCTTAGTGGACATTCGGGTCGTGTATGCCCTAGTTTCTTGCACTCATAGCAAATGATTTCTCTCTCTTTTTCTTTTTTCTTTTCAAAGCTTTTCTTGAATCCATCCTTTCTTGGATCGTCTCTTCTTTTTCAATTTCTTCCCTTGGACCCTTCTTTGTTGAAGAATTTTCTGGCTATGAGAAGAAAATCATTTTCATCGGAGTCTTGTTCACTCTTATCTTCCTTTTCTTTCTTTTTGGTGCTCTTTAGTGCTATGTTTCTTTTGCCCTTTTCTTTATCCTCATCATTATTTCATCTACTTTTAAGCTCGTATGTCATGAGCGATCCGAGAAGTTCCTCGAGAGGTAAGGTTCTCAAATCCTTTGCTTCCCTAATTGTCATAACTTTAACTTCCCAACTTTTAAGTAGACTCGTTAGAATTTTCATCACAATATCTGCATTTAAGTAAGTTCTACTAAAAGCTTTTAAATTATTAGTGATGTCAGTGAAACGAGTAAACATGTCTTTTATGCTCTAATACGATTTCATTTTAAACAATTCATAATGTAGAATTAACATACTAATTTTAGCATCTTTAACTCTATTAGTTCCTTCATGTGTGACTTCTAACATGTCCCAAATTAATTTAGCCATTTTACATATTAAAATTTTATTGAATTCGGTTTTATCTAAGGTATAATAGAGAATGTTTATTGCCTTTCTATTTAAAGTGAACCTATTTTTTTCTTCAGGAGTCCATTCCCTTTTTAGTTTTAGTTTACTCTCTCTAGTGATTTCATCCTCAATTGTGGGTGGATAGTACGCATTTTCTATTACATTTAAGGTTTCAAAAACTAATATTGATAAGAAGATTTGCATCCTCTTTTTCCAGTAAGCGTAATCTGTTCCATTAAAGAATGGTGGTCTATTCATAGATTTTCTCTCTACTATTTATGTAAGGTTACTACTAGATGCTATTTTAATATACTCCTCAAGGTTGTGAATCCTATTTAATTGAGTTAGACTCTAATACCACTCGTTGGCCCAGTTGACAACACCCAAGAGGGGGTTAAATTGGGTTTTTAAAATTTTGCAATTAAAACCGTATGCAATGCAACAATAAAACAGTAGTAAGAGAGAGAAAGATACAAATGTAGTTTTATAGTGGTTCAGCAAATCTTGGTCTACATCCACTCTTTCGGATACATATTATTTCTACTGAGGTTTAACTAACTTCTTGTTTTGAAGGGACAAGATAAACCCAGTATACTCCTTCTAAGGTGAAGGGAAACCTTACAACTTCTTTTTTACTGGTGAAAATAACTCAAAAATTGATCTTCTTTAATACGGGTGAAGATTTACCCAATACCAAATTACAACTGTATATTTGATCTTTACTCTCACACTAGAGTGGATTTTTCAATAAGCTCTCACATAAGATTTGAAAGATTTACAGTAGAGAGAGAAAGTTTATTGTTTATGTATAAAAATGTTGTTCAATGATTCTTATTGATATTGATTGTAAATGATTGTTCTTGTTTGCTTTACTGTGTATCTTTTATTTATATTCATCCTTTTTGTGAAGCAACATTTGTCCAACAGCTTGATTTTGTGCATTTATTGTTCGCCATTAATGTTGTAAAAATTACCGTTAAGTTTTAAAAGTAGAGATAGTATCGATTTGTTTCTCTATGTATCGATCTCTTAAAGTGAATAGTATAATTTGTATCCTGGGTATCGATCTTTTATTCTCCAAGTATCAATCTGTTTCTACTAGAGTTATTTCTGAGTTTTATTGTATTGATTTGTTGATGTAGGATATCGATCTAGTCTACTTCGTAATTATTTTACAACTCTCTGTGAAGACCATGTATCTATCTCTTCTCACCATTTATCGATCTGGTTACTTCTGTAATTATTTTGCAACTCTCTGTGAAGACCATGTATCGATCTCTTCTCTCCATATACCGATCTGGTTGCCTCTGTAATTATTTTGCAACTTCTATGAAGAGCATGTATCGATCTGATTGTCTCTGTAATTATTTTGCAACTCTCTATGAAGACTATGTATTAATCTGCTAATCTTCATGTATCGATCTGGTTGCATTGGTAATTTTATCTGAAGCTACTGTCTTAGCAAATATCGATATCCTCATTTCTTTATATCGATCCTTATTGATGTATCAATCTATTATTGATCTTGTATCGATCTGTTTACTTATATATCGATCTGTTTCTCTCTGAGTATTGATCCTGCAGGCTTTTTAATGCACTTTGACAGAAATTTGTTAAGCAATAATATTAAGCATACTCATACATGATTTTGAGATACATTTAGGACCTTTTTATTGTACTTAGTCATTATAAAAAAATATATGCATATTAAGACTTGATATTATCAATTTCTCTCATGATATTATCAAGACAGTGTAGGATTCAAATTAAATAGTGGGAGCTAATATGATTAGCATTCTATAATAATAATCAAAGTGTTTTATTATTATTATAACTCAATTAGTTGATTTTAAATAAATCAAATTGTTTGATTTATTATAATATAAATCACTAATAATTATTTTCTATTTCTTTTCAAAAAACTCAAAAAATATTGTGATAGTTAAACAAAATATAATGGCTGCCAGTAATGCTCTCCCATGCATTTTGGATAATAATATATTGACGAGGCCTAATTTTAAAGATTGGTTTAGAAATCTCAAAATTGTTTTAGATTTTGAGAAAATGGGCTATATTTTAAAGGCATCTATGTCACTTAATATTGATAACGATGCTTCAACTGAGGATTATCAAGCATTAGAAAAATGGAAGGAGGATAACCGAAGAGTTTGAGGTTACATGTTATCCTTAATGAACAAGGATCTCCAGATAAAACACAAGAATATCTCATGTGCTTATGATATCCTCATTGCGTTACAAGAGTTGTATTGCAAGAATACTTGAGTGGTAGAGTATCAGTTGTGTGCTTCCCTTTTTAGTATGAGGTTCAAGAAAGGACTGCCCCTTGATGATCATGTCATTAAGTTGATAAATCAAATAGGGCAGTTTGACATTTATGAGGTGGTTATGCCTGACTACCTCAAGGTGAATCTGATTCTCTAGTCCATTCCCCCTAGTTATAAATTGTTTATAACTAAATATAATTTAAATAGGATTATGCTAACTCTTCCTGAGTTGTTTAATGAGTTTCAGAAGTTTTACAAACAAAACTCTAGAGGGAAAGGGCTTGATGATGTCCATATGGTTTTTGCTAGTAGGACTAGCAGTAAGTCGAGGAAGCGACAACAAAAAGGGCCAAAAGTTGGTCAAAAGAAAAAGAGTTTTAAGAAAGCCACCTCTAAGGTTGAGAAGTCTAAGGCTAAAGGAAAATGTTTCCATTATGAGAAGGAAGGACATTAAAAGAGGAATTGTCCTCTGTACCTTGACAGTCTTGGGAAGGCTAAAGCAGGTACGTATACCTGTTCTATGTTTGATTACGAAATAAGTGTTATTTCTGATCATCATTCCTAGGTATTAGATTCAACAGCTACATCTCATATTTGTGTCTCGTTGCAGGCAATACAGAATAGTTCTGCACTGTCAAGTGGCGAGATTGTTTTAAGAATATCTAAGGGAGTAATAGTTGTTGCTAAAGCCACAAGATCTTGCAAGTTATGATTGTTCAGCGGGCACATTTTGAGATTGGACAATATAATGTATTTTGCTATAACAACTAGAAACATTATTTTTATTTCTATACTATGTAAATGTGGTTACGAAATACAGTTTACTAGAAATAAATGTTTGATACATTTGAGAAATGTATTAGTTGGCAAAACAATAAATATGAATGGTTTGTATGTCATTGAATTAAATAATAGTTATTCAATAAAACCCATTACTAATAAAAAAAATTCATGATAATTCAAATCCTAAATATCTATGGCATCATAGATTAAGTCATATAGAGAAGCATCGATTAAATCAACTTGGAGAAAGTGGCCTTTTAAGTACACTAGGTTTAGAACCCTATCCAACCTATGAATCATGTCTTTAAGGGAAAATGATCAAATCGCCCTTTAAGAGTAAAGGCGAGAAAGCAATGAAATTGTTGGAACTCATACATACGGACGTGTGCAGACCATTTAGTATTAAGGCTCGAGAAGGATTTGAGTACTTCATTACCTTTACCAATGATATGTCACGATATGGGTATGTGTATTTGATGAAATATAAATCTAAATCTTTTGAAAAGTTCAAAGAATTCAAAAATAAAGTAGAAAATCAAATTGAAAAAAGTATTAAAATTTTATAATTAGATCGTAGAGGGGAATACTTGAGTACAGAGTTCCAAGAATTCTTGAAAGAAAATGGCATTATTTCCCAATTTACTCTTATACACCACAATTGAATGGTGTAGCAGAAATGAGGAATCGTACTCTATTAGATATGGTGCGATCAATGATAAGTTTTACAAACTTGTCATTATATTTGTGGAGATATGCACTATAGGTTGTTGTGCATATTCTTAACAAGATCCCGTTAAAATCAGTCTAAAAGGCTCTGTATGAGATATGGAGTGAAAAGAAGCCCAGTCTCAAGTATATGAGAATTTGGGGCTGTTCAGCTTATGTTAAACTAGTTAACACTAATAAGTTGGATGTAAAATTATAGAATAGTCAGTTTATTAGATGTCATAAAGATTGTTTAGGATATTATTTCTACTTTTTATTCGATCAAAGAGTTTTGATCTGTAGAAACGCTCACTTCTTAGAAGAAGAGTTCTTACAATAAAGTGGTGCGAGAAGAGAAGCTTAAAAAAAGGTTCTTAGAGGCTCAAACCAACAATGCTAATGTTGGACTAAGGATGGTAGTGGATCGAGTTTGGGACGGATATCTTTAAACCCAGATCTGCATCCACAAAAAAAATTCAATACTATAACCGTACTAAACCTATAGCGAATTTGATAATTTATTACCAAACCTGTTCTAAAGGGTATTTAACATTTATCAAACCTGAGCGGATATCTGCGAATTTTTAGCAAATTTTTTGTATTAATTTAAAATAAAATAAATCACTCACATAAAATTAGAGAAATTTATGAATTAGTAATGATAAATAAATAAAAAGTTGAAGATATTAATTTTGGAATATTGATTTATGCAAATTTGAAATTCAAAGTTAATAAACAATATTTAATGTTATCAACTTATTATTTTTTATCTATCTTTTAATAACATGTATCGATTGCTCAAAATTAATATCTCTAACTTAAATTAAATTATTTAATTTAAAAGTTTACGTATATATAATTTAATAATTAGAGGAAATAAATAAATATGTATTGTATAGAATGATTGATGTAGAATAAAAATATTTAAAAAAATGATTGACAATGAGATAGTATAATAGACAAATAGATACAAATAGATGTGGACAAAAAAAATAGGGATATTAATATCAAAACAACGTCGTTTTGATAATTTTAAAATAAAAAATATCTACGAATATTCGCAAATTTACCCGCAGATATTTGTCCATACCCATATCCATTTCAAACTCGTTGCGTTTTAAATTTATTTACCAAATCGTTTCCAAACCCACTGAAAAACATACCAAACCCATACCATAAAGATTGGGTAGGAGCAGGTTTATGGGTAAAATTGCCATCCTTATGTTGGACAGTCTAATTAGCATACCTCAATCCTAGTTCCAGTTCAAAAATCTTTTAGAGTATCCCAACTGTTGGAGATATGCCCTAGAACCAATCGTGTCATACGGTCTAGGGATATCATCCTTATGTATATATATAATTTTG
>JAXCLQ010025782.1:0-29244 GCA_035584115.1 Cedrela odorata
TTTGTAGAGAATTACACAAAATAATAATAACCTACGAAAATTGTAATATGTAATAAGACTCCAAAATGGTAACATGGTGAATGGTGCATATATAGCAGCAACCTATCCGCAAATTTATTTTCGGATGGATAATTTTTTTTTTTTTTGAATATTTCTTCATAAGTTTTAACGATATTAAATATATATATATATATATTTTATAAAAATTAAAATACAAAGTATATCTTCTCTAATAAGAGACATTTATGAGTATTTATTAAAATAAATATGGTCTCTTTATATATATAAAAGTGATAAATGAAATAAATATAATTAAAATAATCTCACTAAACAAAATAATTCTAAAGATAAATAATTGAAAAGTAATTATACGAAAAATTATATATGAATAAACCAAATATAAGAAAAATTAAATATATATTATTCATATCTCATTGAAGAAATATAAGTAAATTTTTATTTTACGAAAATAAGAATTAAAAATCATTCGTTAACAAATTGTGAAGTAATTGGGCTGGATATTAATTGAAGATGGGATAACAATAAATAGATTCTTTAATTTTCCTAAGATAATAAACTAAGACACCCTGATAATTTTAGTAAATTGGTTCACTTTAGTTGTTTTTCAATTTCTTATTTAAAATTATTATGAATAATTAAAATATATCATAATTCATTGTTTTATTAAAATCTAGGGCCTAGTTTTGTTATATCAATTAATAGTTATTAAAAACTATTTTTTTTTTGACTGGGCTCTGCGCCTTGTGCACATAAAACGTGTATAGTAATTAATGGGGCTGTAATATATAGTTCAAAAATATTAAATAATAACTTCATATTTTTTTGATGTTATTTGTTGTTTAATAGTAAGAATGATTACTATTAATATTTTTTTAACTGTCTAATGATATTTTAATTATTTTACATATGAAAGATAATTTTGTTTTTTTATAAATTTTATATTTGGGAGTTGAAAACCAAGCTATTAACTCTCTGTTAATATTTACTTAGCTATTATGAGTGATTTGATAACAATTTATTAAGTTTATAAAATTTTTTCTTAAAATTTTATTTGCGCACTTGATCTTCAAACGTAAACTATTGTTGATTCAAAAATTCGATTGATAAATAATTTATTACTACTGAAAGAGGACTCAAAAGATGATCAATATGAATCAAATTTGAGTTAAATTCAATGTCAGATGAGAGAGAATAAAAATCTGTAACATAGCATATGTGTAGAAAGACAAAAAATATCATATATATCATTTTTAATTTAATTTATCTTCATTTCTTTTAATTTGTTCAGGGGCAAATGAGTCATTTCTTCATTCATTAATCTGTATTTGAGTTAAAAAGAAAGCAAATAACCCATTTCTTCTCCTTCCCTCAGGTTTCATTTTTTTTTTTTCACTTTTTTAAGTTTTCTTCAAATTACTCATTTTATAATCGATTAAAGCCTCGTTTCTTACTGCCAATCACACGTACTCAATATGGGCTACACTTTAGAAACTTTGTTTGAGCGATTTGGTCAACAATTAAATCGGGAGGACAGTATAGTCACTATTCACAATTTGGGACTTTTTGCGATTACTTTTGATTCAGACATCTTAGGGTTAAATTGATCCCTTAGCATAATTCCTAGCATTGTTACTATCGTATTTCAAATAATTTTCTAATAATAGTTACAATTAATTACATAAATTACTATTTATGATAGAAATCACTATTTATTACTGAAATTTTTCGATTATACTCGTTTAGATTAGAATTAAACCGATTAGCTGTTAGATTATATGAAATTAAATTTTGTCAAAAAATATAAATAGTGGCAATAATGTTCGGGCTCGATTTTGATTTCAAAATGATGTGTTTGTTGGCCCAGTTGGCAGCACCCAAGAGGGTGGTGAATTGAGTTTTTAGAAATTTTGAGTCTTAAAATAAGTGTAATGTAGTACAACAAATAAAATAGTAGTACAAAGAGAAAAACAAATACAGTTTATAGTGGTTTGGCAAAGCTTGACCTACATCCACTCTCTTCGATACAGATTACCACTACTGAGGTTTTAATATTTTCTTGTTTCGTTGGGTCAAGTGAAACTCACTACAATTTCTTCTGAGGTGAAAGGCAATCATACATTTACTTTATCATGGGCGAAGAGTAACCCACAAGAATCTTCGTTATTTCGGGTGATGATGTACCCAATACAATATGAGAAATATGTTATGTTTCTAAGCTCTCATATTAGAGCAAATGTATCAATATGCTTATACAAACAATCCTCTCACAACAAGAAATGAAAGTTTTTACAATAGTGAAAGAAAGTGACACTGTTCACGTTGAGAATGTTCCTCAAAAAGAATTTTTTTTAGTTTGATCACAATAATAGCTTTGTTGTTGTCATTCATTGTATTTCTTCTATTTATATTCATTGTTTTTGTGAAGACTTTTGAGTCCAACGGCTTGATTTGGCGCATTTAGTGGCTGTCATAAATGCTGCAGAAGTTACCGTTAAGCCTTAAATTTAAAAGAAGTATCGATCCTTTTTTGCTATGTATCAATCTCTTTGTGCGAAAATTGAATCTGAATCCCGAGTATCGATCCATTTACCTTATCGTATCGATCTGGTTCACTTCGTAAATAATTTTCAACTTTCTAGAATTGCAACGTATAGATCTCCTTATTTGAAGTATTGATCTAATTTGCTTCGTAATTATTTTGCAACTCTTTAGAATTGACTTGTATCAATATCTTCAAATTCAAGTATCAATCTAGTTTGCTCCGTAATTATTTTGTAACTCTTTGGACAAGACATGTATTGATCTCTTCTAACTCAGATATCGATCTGCTTTCAAAGTGTTGATTTGTTCTTCAATGGTATCGATCCGTTTTTTTGATGTATCAATCTCTTTGCTTTTACATATTGATCCTGTTAAGCTTTCAAGACACTTTCACATACATTTGTTAAGAATTGATTACAAGCATATTTATACACAAATTTCTTGATTCTAGAATATGTTTAAAATCATTTTATTATTATATGTTAATTTAACATTTACAATAACACTTAGTCATCATCGAAAACAAATAAATATAATCAAGTCATTAATATAATATCATCAATCTCTCCATTTTTTGATGATGACAAAAACTAAGTATATTTTAAGGATTTTTAATCAATTGAAGTATCTAGTTTTCCTTAAGATTAACTAAGTTTATTTTAAGTGTTAATTTTTTATTCTTTCTCCCCCTTAATGTTATGTTCAAGTTAAATGTTCTCCCAATTATTTATTTTCTCCCCCTTAACCCCTTAAGAGTTTGTTGCATGCTCAAATTAAACTTAATTAATTAAGTTTTCTCCCCCTTTTTGTCGGTAATCAAAGAAAGAGTAAAAAAATGCACATATGCACAGAGAGAGATTGAAACAAAGTAAGTGAAAGCACATTTCTCATCATTAAGAATTTAGTAACATATACTAAAGATAAACATTGTATAAAAGCACACATATGCAATATTACAAAGTGCCAAAGATAAGATCATTAGGACTATTGCTATCGATATCTAAGTCGACCGAATAGGAAGTACTAAGCAGTGAGGCGTGTGAAGGAGGTCGTGATCGAGATGACGAGGCAATAGGGCCGTGATATGCAGGTGCAGGTGCTGAGGTGGTTGCTCGAGCTAAACTTTGGATAAATTTGAGAGTTTCACTTTGGAACTCGAGTCCGAGTCATCTAAGTTGTGTGATTCCTTGTTTTCCCAAGCAAGATGCTCCTCGATTTTGTGCATTTGCATAATGATCATAATCTCAATGCCGGTGAGACGTTCATCAAAATTAGTCATGGTGGTCGCTACCTTTTCTTCCATGTGTGTCATCTGTGTTTGTATGTTCTTCAGAAGAGACAGTATTACGGAGGAGGGAACTAAAGACAGTGCTGTTGGTTCTGTCTAAGCTGAGGGTATTATATCGTGCACATCAACTGATGCCTTAAGTTTGTTTTCTGTTGCAACATCTTCAGCCTATTAGCCCCAGTCTCTGCTTGATCTTGATTGTGCATATGCCTATAGCGCACTTGAATTATGCAAATTCCATTTCCTGTGCACTCATAGTGCATATGTCGGAACGTGGTCTCTGATAATATGACAGCAATTAGAGGCTCAATCGTGTCGGCGTCTAGGTAGACATGTGTGGATCCATCAGTGATGATGTTGGAGATTGTATACCTATAGTGAAGATGAGTAGCTTTGGTGGTAGTTGTTTGAATGATAGCAGAGAGTATCCATCCAATTAACTATGGCCTTCTCATTTCTATTATAGATCTCATCCACCATATATCTTCTAGTGTAATTTCAGAGAATCGCCATGACCTTGCATTTAGGCAGTGGGACACAATCAGGTACAAGATCCTCTCGTGAAGCCTTAGATGCACAGGTTTGTAATAAACTTCAGTCATGCCTGGGTTCTTGAAGATAAATTTATAGGCTTTAAGAGCTTGAAAATGACTTGTGGGATAGAAATAACCCTCTATTGGTATTCAGGTAACCCTGGAGAGTGTTTTGGCATTTACTTCAAAGTTATGTCCTCAGATGATTGTTTTGAATTTGGTCAATTTCATCTTTCCAGTGTGAGGATCCCTTGCGTTCAAATTTGAATAGAATATTTTGACAAGAATGTCAAAGCATTTTCCCTTTTGTTGAAGAAAATGCAACCATTCGAATTCTTCAAATTGACTTAGATAGGAAAATCGATGGATTGTAAGAAAGGAAAGTCGATTACCCTACCAAGAGACACTTTTTTGTTTAGATAGTGGAAAAAAATATCGATCCTCTGCTTCTTGGTTTAGGCTTTTGTTTTTTTCATTGTCATACCTCTAGATTTTTAGTTATTGGCATTTTTGAGTTTCTGCTTTGAGAGTTGGAGAGAATTTGAAATCTTAAGGTTTCAATAGCAGAGAGGCTAAGGTTGTCAGAGAGGGTTCTGAGTAGATGAGATATTGATACGTGTAGATTAGAGTATCTTTTGAACTTGAAATCGCATAAAAGTATTGATATACTTGAGAAATGTATCGATATGCTCTTATATTTGAAAAGATATATCGATCTTCCTTGAAGAGGGTTCGATACTTTTTGCCTTTGTAGGTACGAGTATCGATACTTAGTGTTGAACATGTCGATGCATGTTAATGAGGATATGAACAGATCCATATTTGAAAAAGTCTTTTGAGGTGCATTTAATTTTGGTGGCTGATGATGGGTTTTTCAAAATTTTTGAGGTACACGTAGTAGCTTATAGATTTGAGTCAAGATATTAGTCCGAAATGGAAAGATATCGATACAGACTGGAAGTAAATTACCATGTCGATACATGAAAGGATTGTATCGATGTTAAAACAGCAAAATATAAGGATATTGATACGATTTCAATGGCGTATCGATCAGTTACAATTATATCAATACGATGTGATATAAATATCGATCCGATTCCTTCCAAAAAAAAGTTTCTACCAACTTTATATACACACAAACAGGCTCAAACAAAATTAAACCAATTTCCATTATTCCTAGTTCATTTATAATTGCTTAGAAACGATCTCTATCAAGTGGTTTAGTAAAGATGTTAACTAATTGAAGATTTGTATTGACATATTCGAAGCAGACATCTCCTTCATTTGCATGATCTCTAATGAAGTGATGACAGATTTCTATGTGCTTAGTCCTATAGTGATGAACTGGATTTTTGGTTAAGTTTATGACACTTGTGTTATCACATAGAATTGAAATTTTACTCAGATCTAATCCATGATCTTACAATTAATGTTTAATCCATAAAAGTTGTGTGCAACAATTGCCAACGGATATGTATTCGACTTCGGTAGTAGAAAGTGCAACTGTGTTTTGTTTCTTGCTAAACCAAGATACTAAAGCATTTCCAAGAAAGTAACACATACCACTTATATATATATATATATATATTTTATCTACTTTACATTTTCCATAGTCGGTATCCGAATTGCTTTTCAAGCTAAACTCATTATCCTTTGGATAAAATAATTTTAAGTTAGGTGTAGTTTTTAAATACTTAAAAATTCGTTTGACTGCTATAAGGTATGACTCCTTGGGATTTTATTGAAATCTAGCAAATACACACACCATAGAGAATGTCAGGTCTAGAGGCGGTCAAATAAAGTAAGGATCCTATTATGTTTCTATATAACTTTTGATCTATATTATTTTCTATTTCATCCTTATCTAATGAAGTAGAAGTGCTTCTAGGAGTTTTTTAATTGTTTTTTCCCTCTATCATATCAATTTTTTTTAGCAATTCTTTGATATATTTGATTGAGAGATATAAATTCTATCATTTATTTGTTTAATTTGAAATTCTAAAGGAAATTTAATTCTCCCATCATGCTTATTTCAAATTCTACTTTCATAACATTTGAAAATTCAATGCATAAGGACTCATTTGTGCTTCCAAAAATGAAGTCATCAACATAAATTTGTACTAATAAAATATCATTACCTTTGATTTTAATAAAAAGCGTAGTATCAACACTCCCCCTCACTAAGTTTCGCTTTAGCAAAAATTCACTAGGTCTTTCATACAAAACTCTAGGTGTTTATTTTAGACCATAGAGAGCCTTAGTGAGTTTATAAACATGAGTTGAAAATTTATAGTTCTCAAAACTGGGAGGTTGTTCTACATATACTTATTCATTTATAAATCCCTTTAAAAATGAACTTTTGACATCCATTTGATAGAGTTTGAAATTTTTATAACAAACAAATGCTAAGAACACTTTAATGGCTTCTAATCTAGCTACGGGAGCATATTTGTCATTATAGTCTATTCATTTTTCTTGACTATACCCTTGTGCCACTAGTCTAGCCTTATTTCGAGAGATATTTACATTTTTGTCTAGTTTGTTTCTAAATACCCATTGGATACTTATAGTTGGATAATCATTAGATCTAGGTACTAAGATCCAAACTTCATTTCTTTGGAATTGATTTAATTCTTCTTGTATAACTATTAACTAATTTTCATCATTTAAGGCTTCTTCAACTTATTTTGGCTCTATTTGAGAGACAAATACTAGATTTTGAATTTCATCAAGATTTTAATTAAATTCTCTTGTTCTTCTTCTTGTTTTAACTCATTGTGAAGGATCTCCTATTATTAGTTTTTTAGATGACTAGAAATATATTTCCATGCTTTTGGAAGTTCATTAGTGAATTGCTCTTCTTCTATAATTTCATTTTGTTTTTCTAAAGATGTATCATTTAAGTTCAAGTTTTTTAAATTTTCAATGACTTCTAATTATTCCTCCTTTTCTTTAGCAATTAATTTATCCAAGTCGGGATCATATTCATCAAAAGTTTTATGTACACTTTCTTCCATAACTTAAGTTCTCCTATTGAAAATTCTATAGGCTTTGCTTTTTGAGGAGTGGCTTAGAAATATTCCTAGATCTAATTTTGGCTCAAATTTTTCTTGGTTATCCTTGGTATTAAGAATGTAACAATTACATTTAAATGCTCTAAAGTATTTAATCTTGGGTTTTTTTTTTGAAAATTAGCTCATATGGAGTTTTGTTCAATATTTTTCTAATTAGAATCCTATTTGTTATGTGACATGCAGTGTTAATAACTTCAACTCGAAAGTATTCGGGTAGCTTATATTCATTTAGCAATGTTCTACCAATTTCTTGTAAGGTTCTGTTCTTTCTTTCGGTAACTCCATTTTGTTGTGGGGTTCTAGGTGTAGAAAAGTTGTGAGAGTATCCATTTTCATTGCAAAGATTTTCAAAGTTTTTGTTTACAAACTCCTCACCTTGAATTCTCTTCATACGTGTAACTTTTGCATTTGGCTTTTGTCTTTCATGAAATGAAACATTGCCATGTGGCTTGCAAATTCCAAATTGAATTCAATTTCAATTTGGCTTCATGCTTACATGTATTACACCTTTAATTACACCTTTAATCTAAAAAAGAAAGCTTAAATTTTCAATGCACATTGAATTCTCTTCATACGTGTAACTTTAGCATTTGGCTTTTATCTTAAATGAAATGGAACATTGCCATGTGGCTTGCAAATTCCAAATTGAATTCAATTTCAATTTTGCTTCATGCTTACACGTATTACACCTTTAATTAAAAAAAAAGTTTAAATTTTCAATGCACATGTTTAACTTTGATTAGTTGTTCAATTTAATATTAATCAAATTAATATTATAATATATATTAATCAAATTAATATATTAATATATTATAAGAGATATATATATATATATATACTTATACATATATTATGTTATATTATTACTTTAATAATATAAATATATGTAATGAGTGTTTAGTTATTTTATTATTACTTTAATAATAATATAAATATGTAATGATTATTTATTTATTTATATATTACTTTAATATATAAATATATAATCATTATATTTGATAGATATATAATATAATATTATTACTTTAATCAATATTAAAGTATTATATATATATATCAATATCAATATAAAAATATTCGTAAATCATATTTACGTTATCTCATAAATACCGAAACATTTTCTACGCATACGGGTGCTAGTGTGTCCTGGCTGAAAAAATATATTCTTTATAATGAAGAATCAAATTACTATTCGATCAAAGTATTGTAACAATATCAATAACTAATTAATAATTATTGTATAATAGTAATTACCGTCATCATTAAGTAACCGACTAATGTGTGTGACCCCTTGAGTTCACAGTAAGCTGGACATGAGTGGATACTAACTCTTTAATATCTCTTCGGTACAACTCTTTATAACCAAAGTTCCTAATGATCATGAGTGACCTCTAGCAAGATATGTGTCATAATAAGAAGAATTTTTGTCAAGAGAACTTATCTCATCCTCTTGCTTTCCTATGAGACAAAAGTTGACTCTCTTATTTTTTGATGATGAAGTGCTATCTTCACTTGATGAGTCATCCCATGTAACACTCACGATTTTTTTTGTAGAACTCATAAGTATGATTTTAAATATGCTTATTAGAGTATTGAGTGATAGAATTTTAAAAAATGATATAAAGTAAATGTATAAATATATTTTTATAAACTTGGAAAATGTAGTAGTCATGAAGGTAGAATTGGAATTTTATTGTTAAGAAGGTCATTTTTGAAATTTTATATTATGGATTAAAATAACATTAAGTGGGCCAAGAATATAAGATATACACGCACGCATACACACACACATTTTAGGCTTAATCCAATTAGTTATGCTTAAGTCCAATTACATAAGCCCAAGCCCAAGCTTAAATATATATATATATATGTATATAATAAGCCCAAGCCTAAGTTTATATATATATATATATATATAATAAAGTAAAATAAATAAATAAATGAATAAAATATTAGGTTTTGCTTAAATTTTCTACACAATCTTAACCATTCACTTGGCACAATTTTAAGCATGTTTTGTAAGTTGGATAAGGATAAATATAAAAGCTATGTAAGTGAAAAATTAGGTGGCAAAAGGAGGGCTATTGGATTGATTGAATTCATCCAAGCCATCCATGTGTTTTAAGTAATTAAATTAATAAATATTTGATGTTAGTTAGTGGAAAATAAAGTGCTTAAATGTGGTCCATTATATTTATCAGATTAATTCAAGCCATCCATATGTTTTAAGAAATTAGAATTAATTAATATTTGATGAAAATTGGGTGAAAAAAGGAGGGTCATTGGATTTAATTGAAGTAATCCAAGCCATCCATGTGTTTTAAATAATTATAATTAAATAAAATTGGTGTTTTCAATTTGGAGAGGCAAAGGAAGGATACGTAAGTGTTAAAAGAGAGAAGGGAAGAAAAGGGAAAAGAAGGGAAAGAAACGAAGGAATAAGAAAAGAAGCTTTACTCATTTGGTGAGTTTTTCAAATGTTATTGATTTGAAATTTTATGATTTTATGATTACTAAGTTAGAATATGGTTGGAAATTATATTATTAGCTTTAATTTGTAATTTAGGGAATTCAATATGAATAATGTTCCATATGTGTTTAAAATGAGTATCATGGGTGGACAATTGAAATTGGTGGAGATTTGAAATACGGAGAAGAAGAGAATAGAAGAAAATGGTTGTAACATATATAAATACCTATTGTTGTAATAATTATTATTTGTGTAGCATGCCTAGTAATTATTAATGTTAAATTGAAATTAAGAAATTAGAGATGGATAAAGTTATATTGTTAATGTTAAATTGGTAGTTAGGAAATTAGAAATAAATATTGTGTTAATGTGTATATAGTATTTTAAATGGTGTAAATTGGTGGAAGTTAAAATATGGTGGCAGTGGTTGTAATTATTATTAACATATGTATGTCATGTTTAAAATATTTATAACACTTATGTTATTAATATGAACTTGTAATTAAGGAATTATGATGCTTAACACATCAACAAAATTGGGTGAGTTTTATTGGAAATTATGATATTAATGTTAAGTTGTAGGTGAGAAATTAAATATAAATATTTTATAATATGTATTTATAATAGTTTAAATTGTTATGTGTGGATTTGAAGTGGTGAGTTGTTGAAGTGAAATTGAATCTCGGCTATTTTTGGTGGGCTGAGTTTGTGTGATAATTGAGAGTGTTTGGAAACTTGATAATGCCAGAGTTGTCAAAAAAAAAAAAAATAGTGAGAAATGACAATATTGACTAGTTTCAAAAATTTTACGCCACAATTATTTTTTCAAAAATATTTGCAATATCCATATTTATGTATGTGTATGTATAGGCATATATGAGATAATGGAATGAAGTGAATATGGTAATAAATGTATTTTAGAAATTCATTAAGTTTAAAGTTTGGAAAATATGGATGTCGTAGGAATGTAGTAACGAGTATAAACGTGTAACTGAAATAGATTGTGTTAATTTGATTTTAGGTACGCAACATTAATCTAGAAACATACTCAAAGAAGGCGAGAACGGAAGTAAGTAGATCGTGCATGTATTTTAATGTTTTGAGATTATGCGATATTCGATGTTATAATGAAAATGTGATTTTAACGTATTGGTATGTCGATTTATTTTTATGAAATCTTTATTGAAAAATTATGAATTTAAATGTTGTACACCGAAATCATATTTACAAAATAAATATGAAATGTTATCGATGTCTGAAATATTTGAATAAAATGCATTTTATGGCTTAGTCATTAGTTATGTTATTCTAACGGAGTCGGGTTTCATGTTAAGTGCGAGACTTGCAGGCTAGTAAGAATTCTGTTTAACGCATCGTGCACATTTCTATTATATGGATATGAGAATGACCACTATATACAGAACACGTAATTACATTTTGAATTCGAGTCACTGTAGGTATAGGTGACACTAATTGACTAACTCGTTCTGAATGTGCTTACATTATGAATAAATTCTATGTGACTGAAAATGTTTGAAAATGCGTTGATTGTTTAATCATTTATATTATGTACTTCATCGACATATAAAAACTTGCATAATTTGCTTGATATTATATCTCACTCTTTATTGAAAAATTTTATTTTTCAGATAATAGCTCATAGAGAGGACAAAGGACGTAAGCAATGGTTACTAGGCATATATGATGTTTTTGGATATATGTAATTACTAGGTTAGTTAAGTGGTAAAGAGTGTAATATGTATAAACTTGTATGTCTAAGAAATTTTGCTAAATGTAACTATTTAGGATTTGTGTAATCAAAGTATAGCTTTGAATATTTAATTTGAGAATCATATTTGAAGTTAAATAAAAGAAATTGGGTGTGACAATTGAGTGGCTTCAGAGCTTAGGCTAGGATTCTGTAGATTTTAGATTGATTAGAAAGCGTAAGAAAAATATATATATATATATATAATAGTAATATAATAATAAATATTTGACAATTATTGTTTAATTAAGTATAATTGTGAATATTTCCTGGGATCTAACCTTGTTTCATTCTGGATATAGATGGCTAGGACTGGGTACGACCTATAGACGTATGTTGATAGAAGAGACCAATGTGCTTTAGGAGATGTTCTTGTGAAAGACTTGAGGAAACTTTGGGTGGACAAGAATAGAGTGTGAGCGAGAGCCAGTTATTATAGAGGACATCGGGGAAGAAACATGTGGTTTTCGGATATTGATCCAAGTCCAGGAGTCTCTGAAAAAGTTAAAAATGACGCACTTAAGGGTTTAAGAGTTTATGGTAAGGGAGTGAATCAAAATAAATTGTTGTCTGACGTATACACTGGATAAGGAGGTATAATAATATTTTTAAAACCACAAAAAATTGGACAAGAAGGGTGTATAAGAGCTCACAGGGTGAGACTATTGAGAGAACACCGGTAACATTGGAACCTTTTCCTTCTAAAGTAGGAACGCCTTTTGAACCACCGAAAATAGTAAGGGATCCAAATGATTGGTGGAGTGTTGGGCC
Source organism: Cedrela odorata (assembly GCA_035584115.1). NCBI lineage: Eukaryota > Viridiplantae > Streptophyta > Magnoliopsida > Sapindales > Meliaceae > Cedrela > Cedrela odorata. Next base: position 12,467 of record JAXCLQ010025782.1, read on the forward strand.
TAAACCTACTAGGATGTTTTATCTGTAGTTTTATATATGTACTTTAACTTTTTTGTAGTTATGACTTTAGTTGTTTGGGTTGTTATTTTTGTTGTATATTTTATGTAGCTACCATTTTAAAAAGATTATAAATTTTTATAGTTAATGTAAGAATGATCTTGTTATATTTTGATATAATGATATATGACATATTATTGTACTATAACTTTGCATTGAGGAATTGTTGGATTATTTTACATTTATTTCTTAGTTAAGTGGGGATTAATAAAGAAGATTCTAATGTATTATTGTATTCCTTAAATATTAATGACTTATATATATATATATATATAATATAGTCATTGCAACAAAAGAAAATGTCTCATAGAGAAAAATCAAAAGCTAAAGCATCTAGTTCAAGAGCCTCTCGGAATGTTAATAGAGCGCGGGAGCCTGCAAGAGATGTCGGAGATAAGAATCCCATCATTAACATGATGATGAGAATGATGGAATAACAAAATAAATTGATTGAGGGTATTGCTCAAAGTAGTGGTGTCTTAAAAAGTGTAGAGAGTGGGAATTGACTTAATGGCAATGAGCAAAATAATAGGGTAGTGACTTTAGAGTAATTTAAGAAGTTAGATCTGCGATATTTAGAGGAAGCGCTAACCCAATGATGGCACAAGCATGGATTAAGTAAATGGAGAAAATATTTATAGCTCTCGGGGTGTAGTAAGGAGCAAAAAGTGGTTTTTGTTTCATTTGTATTACAGGGAGAAGTAGATCATTGGTGAGAGTCTAAAGCTAGACTGTTGAGAACTTGATTGGAGGGGAGACCGATTACGTGGGAGTTATTTAGGGAAGCTTTCTTGGAGAAATATTTTCCATAACGGGTTCGAGATAATATGGAGGCGAACTTCCTAAAACTAATGCAGGGAGAAAAATCAATGATGGAATACGAGGCAGAATTTATAGCTTTGTCTCGATTTGCTACAACTTTAGTTGCAAATGAGCAAAGTAAATATAGGGGTTTCCTAGAAGGATTGTGTCTAGCAATCAAGTCATGGTTGTCTATCTTGAAACCGAATGTATTTGCAAATTTGGTAGACTGAGCAATTATTGCAAAAAGAGATTTGGCGGAGTCTCAAAAAGCTCGAGAACAGTACATTAGGAAGATAGGAGATGTGAGGCAAGGGAGTAGTAATAGCAGAACACAAAGACCTCCATTTCAATGGGGTGGTGGAGGTAAACATGTTTTGAGAGGAGTTAACCTTTGAGATATGGGCAATAATAGGCAAGCAACGCAGAGGATGCGTACTCCTTGTGAATCTTGTAGGAAATTCCATCATGGAATTTGACATCGCGTGTCGAGAGCTTGCTTTGGTTGTAGGAAGCAAGAGCATACCATCAAAGACTGTCCGAATAGGTAGGTGGATATTAAAGATAGTAGAATAAAAAACTAGAACAAGAAGCAGAAGGTACTGGGATGTGTGTATGCTCTCACCAAGCAGGATGCACAAGCATTGAACAAAGTGGCAATAGGTACACTGACTCTTTTTAATAAAGAAGATAAAGTATTGTTTGATCCTGGTGCTACCCATTCCTTTGTGTCTTGTGCATTTAGTTATTTTTCTGATAAACCTCCTGAATCTTTAAAGTATGTGATGTCTGTGAACACACCTATAGGTGAAAGTATGATGATACAACGGGTTTATAAAGCCTATAAAATTATTATGGAAGAGAGGCAATTTATTGTAGATTTATTTCCCATAGAGATGTGTGATTTTGATGTTATTTTAGGAATGAATTAGCTAGCCGCCTATCATGCGGTAGTAAACTATTTTATTAAGGAAGCAATATTTAATATTTTGGGTCAACTAGAATTTAGTTTTGGGGGGAGACGATCAATGGTAAGTCAAGGGTTGATAAATGCAATTAAGGCCACGAAGTTATTAGAAAAGGTGTGAAGGTTTCTTAGCTTATGTGGTAAAGGGGGGTGAGACTGAAATGCGTGTGTATGATATTCCCGTTGTCTCAGAAGTTCGAGATGTGTTTTCAGAGGATTTGCCCAAATTACCTCCTGAGAGGGGTATTGAGTTTGGTATTGAGTTGGCACCGGATACATCGCCCATTTATATAGCACCTTATAGAATGAAACTTGTGGAGTTAAAAGAATTAAAGAATCAACTGTAGGAATTGTTAGATAAGGGTTTTGTACGCCCTAGCATTTAACCTTAGGGTGCTTCGGTGTTGTTTGTTAAAAAGAAAGATGACACCCTAAGAATGTGTATTGATTATAGGAGATTGAATCAAGTCACAATAAAGCATAAGTATCCTTTGCCTCAGATTGATGATTTACTTGACTAGTTGTAGGGAACGAGTTTATTTTCCAAAATTGATTTGAGGTCAGGTTATTACTAGATTAGAGTTAAGAATGAGGACGTACCAATGACTGCTTTTCGTACTTGGTATGGATATTATGAATTTTTGGTGATGCCTTTTGGGTTAACAAATGCCCTAATAATCTTTATGGATTTAATGAATAGGGTGTTTCAGCCACACTTGGATCAATTTGTGATTGTCTTTATTGATGATATATTGGTGTATTCGAAGAGTGATGAGGATCATAAAGAACATTTGATGATAGTACTTCAAACACTTAGGGAGAAGAAATTGTATGCTAAGTTTAAAAAGTATGAATTCTGGCAGTTTTACAAGTGGTGTTTTTGGGGCATGTGGTAAACAAAGATGGGATATCTGTTGATTTGACTAAAATTAAAGCAATAGTTAATTGGGAGCAACCCTCAACGGTCACGGAATTAAGGAGCTTCTTGGGTTTAGCGGGATATTATCCGAGATTTGTAGAAGGTTTTGTTAGGTTGGTTTCACCCTTAACAAAGCTAACTGGGAATGATACAAAATTTGTATAGAGTGAGGAATGTGAAATAAGTTTTTAGAAGCTTAAGAATCGTTTGGTAACAACACCGATTCTTACAATTCCATCTAACGGTGGAGAATTTATGATATATAGTAATGCTTCAAGGAAAGGTCTGGGTTGTGTATTGATGCAACATGAGAAGGTTGTGGCTTATGCTTCCAGGTAGCTTAAGGATCATGAACAAAACTATCCTACTCATGATTTAGAATTGGCAGTGATGGTTTTTGCCTTAAAGATTTGGAGGTATTACTTGTATAGGGAAACCTATCAAATTTTTATATACGATAAAAGTTTAAAGTATTTGTTTACTTAAAAAGAGTTGAATTTGAGGTAAAGGAGATGGTTGGAATTGGTGAAGGACTATATTTGTACAATTAATTATCATAATGGGAAAGCAAATGTAGTGGCTGATGTTTTGAGTCGAAAATCTTTGAGACAGCTAGCTGTATTTATAGCCACTCAGAGGCAGATTTTATTGGACCTTGATAGGAATCAAATTAAAGTAGTAAGGAAGGTTGATAACTCATATGACCTATTTGATAATGCAACAAACCTTGATCCAAAGAATTAAAGATGCTCAAAAAGCGGATCAGTATTTGAAGAAGGTTTCGGAGGAAGTTTCAAGAGGTGGAAGAAGGGGGTTTGAAATAGTTGAGGATGAGGCATTGTATTTTGATGGAAGACTTTGTGTGCCTAAGAATAATGGCTTATAACTGGAAATTCTGAATGAAGCTCACAATTCTCAGTATACTATTCATCATGGTAGTACAAAGATGTATAGAGATCTTCGCACTAGATTTGGGTGGCCCAAGGTGAAACTTGATGTTGTACGATTTGTGAAGTAGTGTTTGACTTGCTAGCAAGTTAAAGTAGAATATCAGAGACTGTCAAGTTTATTATGGCCGTTGATGGTGCCAGAGTGGAAATAGGAATGCATAGCTATAGGCTTTGTTATGGAATTACCAAGAACTTCTAAGGGTTATAATGCAACATGGGTAATTGTGGATAGGTTGACGAAATCGGCACATTTCCTTTCTGTGCGTACCACTTATTCGAATGATAGGTATGCACAATTGTATGTTAAAGAAATTGTTAAATAGCATAGGGTGCCTATTTCTATTGTTTCGGATAAAGATCCATGATTTACCTCTAAATTTTGGAAAAGTTTACATATGGCTATGGGTACCAAATTAAACTTTAGTATTGCTTTTCACCCGCAAACTGACGAATAATCGGAGAGAACTATTCAGATTATAGAAGATATGTTACGAGCATGCATATTAGATTTCAAAGGTAGTTGGGATAAATATATACCATTGGTGGAGTTTGCATATAATAACAGTTTTCAATCCACTATTGGCATGGCTTCATATGAAGTACTATGTGGAAGGAAGTGTAGATCACCACTTTATTAGGATGAGGTTGGAGAAAGGAAAGTTTTGCGGCCGGAAATTGTTCAACAAACACGTGATGTGGTTGAAACAAATAAAAGAAATAACGAAAATTGCTCATAATAGACAAAAGACTTATGCTGATATCAATAAAAAGCCTTGAGAGTTTGTTGTGGGAAAGAAAAGTATTTCTCAAAGTGGGTTAATGAAATGGGTTATAAGGTTTGGTAAGAAAGGGAAGTTAAGCCTTAAATTTATTGGTCCATTTGAAATTTTAGAAAGGGTGGGAGATGTGACTTATTGACTCACTCTCCCTCCATCTATATTTGGAGTACATAATGTATTTCATGTATCAATGTTGTGTAAGTATATTGCTAATCCTACCCATGTGTTGAGTTATGAACCACTTTAACTTAAAGAAGATCTGACTTATGAGGAGGTTTATGTTCAGATTTTGAACCATAAGGATTAGCAATTACAACTTCAAGAAAATTCTTGTAGTAAAAATGCTTTGGAGGAATTGGAGGAATTACACTGTAGAGGAAGTCACATAGGAACGAGAAGCGAAAATTCGAGAAAAATATTCTCAGCTTTTCTAATAAAGAAGAGAAGGCTTATTGAATTTAGAGGAAGAAATTTTTGTAAGGAGGGGAGAATTGTAACACTGGTGATTTTTTTTATAGAACTCATAATTATGATTTTAAATATACTTATTAGAGTATTAAGTGTTTGAATTTTAAGAAATGATATAAAGTAAATGTATAAAGGTATTTTTGTAAACTTGGAAAATTTTATTATTAATAAGGTCATTTTTGAAATTTTATATTATGGATTAAAATAACATTAAGTGGGCCAAGAATATAAGATATATATATATATACATATAATAAAGTAAAATAAATAAATAAATGAATAAAATATTAGGTTTTGCTTAAATTCTCTATACAATTCTAATCATCTATTTGCTTTAATCTATACCATCAACTTGATACAATTTTAATTATGTTTTGTAAATTAGATAAGGATAAATGTAAAAGTAAAGTTAGTAGAAAATTGGGTGGCAAAAGGAGGGCCATTGGATTGATTGAATTCATCCAAGCCATTCATGTATTTTAAGTAATTAAATTAATAAATATTCAATGTTAGTTAGTGAAAAATTAAATGCCTAAATGTGGTTCATTGGATTTGTTAGATTAATCCAAGCTATTTATGTGTTTTAAGAAATTAGAATTAATTAATATTTGATGGAAATTGGGTAGAAAAAGAAAGGTCATTGGATTTGATTGATGTAATCCAAACCATCCATGTGTTCTAAGTAATTTTTGATTTGATTTGTAAAGGAAGGATACGTAAGTGTTAAAAGAGAGAAGGGAAGAAAAGGGAAAAGAAGGGAAAGAAACGAAGGAATAAGAAAAGAAGCTTTACTCATTTGGTGAGTTTTTCAAATGTTATTGATTTGAAATTTTATGATTTTATGATTACTAAGTTAGAATATGGTTGGAAATTATATTATTAGCTTTAATTTGTAATTTAGGGAATTCAATATGAATAATGTTCCATATGTGTTTAAAATGAGTATCATGGGTGGACAATTGAAATTGGTGGAGATTTGAAATACGGAGAAGAAGAGAATAGAAGAAAATGGTTGTAACATATATAAATACCTATTGTTGTAATAATTATTATTTGTGTAGCATGCCTAGTAATTATTAATGTTAAATTGAAATTAAGAAATTAGAGATGGATAAAGTTATATTGTTAATGTTAAATTGGTAGTTAGGAAATTAGAAATAAATATTGTGTTAATGTGTATATAGTATTTTAAATGGTGTAAATTGGTGGAAGTTAAAATATGGTGGCAGTGGTTGTAATTATTATTAACATATGTATGTCATGTTTAAAATATTTATAACACTTATGTTATTAATATGAACTTGTAATTAAGGAATTATGATGCTTAACACATCAACAAAATTGGGTGAGTTTTGTTGGAAATTATGATATTAATGTTAAGTTGTAGGTGAGAAATTAAATATAAATATTTTATAATATGTGTTTATAATAGTTTAAATTGTTATGTGTGGATTTGAAGTGGTGAGTTGTTGAAGTAAAATTGAATCTCAGCTATTTTTGGTAGGCCGAGTTTGTGTGAGATAATTGGGAGTCTTTAGAAACTTGATAATGCTAGAGTTGTCAAAAAAAAAAAAAAAATTGGCAAAAAATGGCAATATTGACTAGTTTTAAAAATTTTACGCCATAATTATTTTTTCGACAATATTTGCAATATACATATTTATGTATGTGTATGTATAAGTATATATGAGATAATGGAATGAAGTGAATTTGGTAATAAATGTATTTTATAAATTCATTACGTGTCAAGCTTAGAAAATTTGGATGTCGTAGAAATGTAGCGACGAGTATAAACGTGTAATTGAAATATATTGTGTTAATTTGATTTTAAGTACGTAACATTAATCTAGGAACATACTCGGGCAAGGCGAGAACGGAAGTAAATAGATCGTGCATGTATTTTAATATTTTTAGATTATGCGATATTCGATGTTATGATGAAAATGTGATTTTAACGTGTTGGTATGCCGATATGGTTTTATGAAATCTTTATTGAAAAATTGTGAATTTAAATGTTGTATGCCGAAATCGCATTTACAAAATAAATATAAAATATTATCAATATGTAAAATATTTGAATAAAATGCATTTGATGGCTTAGTAATTAATTATGTTATTTTGATTTAGTCGGGTTTCGTGTTAAATGCGAGGCATGTAGGCTAGTAAGAATTCTTTTTAATGTGTCGTGCGCTTTTTTGTTATATGGATATGAGAATGACTACTCTATGCAGAATACGTAATTATGTTCTGAATCTGGGTCACCGTGGGTGCAGGTGACACTAACTGATTTAATTGTTCTGAATGTACTTACATTATGAATAAATTCTATGTGATTGAAAAAGTTTGAAAATGCATCGATTGTTTAAACATTTATATTATGTACTGCATTGATATATAAAAACTTGCATGATTTACTTACTAAGATTATATCTCACTCTTTATTGAAAAATTTTATTTTTCAGATAATAGTATATAAAGAGGACAAAGGATGCAAGTAAAGATTACTAGGCATATGTGATGTTTTTAGATATATGTAATTAATAGGTTAGTTAAGTGATAAGGAGTATAATATGTATAAACTTGTATATCTAAGAAATTTTGCTAAATATAACTATTTAGGATTTATGTAATAAAAGTATAGCTTTATATATTTAATGTGAGAATGATATTTGAAGTTAAATATAAGAAATTGGGTGTGACATCCTATGTCACCTTTATTGCCTTCTTTTTCTTATTGTCCTTCTTATCCTTCCTTAATGGATATTCGAGTCTTATATGCCCCGGTTTCTTGTAATCATAACAAATGATTTCTCATTCTTTTTCTTTTTCTTTTTCATTGTATTTCTTGAATCTATATTTTCTTGGACAGTTTATTCTTTTCCAATTTCTTCCTTTATTGAAATACTTCTTGAATTTCTTGTCCATGAGAAGGAACTCGTCCTCCTCGAATTCTTCTTCACTTTCATCATTTTCATCTTCCTTTTTAGTGATCTTTAATGCGACATTTCTCTTTCCCTTTTCTCTATCTTCATCATCATTCCGTCTACCTTCCAACTCATATGTCATAAGAGATCTAAGAAGCTTATCAAGTGGTAAAGTCCTTAAATCTTTTGCTTCTCTAATTGCTGTCACTTTGGCTTCCCAGCTTCTAGGTAGACTTCTCAAGATTTTAATGACAATATTTACATTGAAATAAGATCTACTAAGAGTTTTAAGCTCACTAGTAATGTTAGTAAACCAAGTAAACATGTCTTTAATGCTTTCTTGTGATTTCATTTTAGATAATTCGTAGTCATGAACTAACATACTTATTTTTGAGTCTTTGATTCTACTAGTGTCCTCGTGTGTGACCTCAAGCATATCAAATTAATTTTGCAGTTTCACATCTTGAAATTCTACTAAATTCGGTTCTATCTAGGGCAAAATAGTGTATTTTTATGACTTTACCATTTAGAGTGAATCTATTTCTTTCCTCACGTATTCATTCTCTCTTTGGTTTTAATTTTTTTTCTTTAATTAATACATCCTTTATTGTGAGTGGAAAATACTCATCCTTTATAATACTTAGGATTTCATAATCTAGAGTTGTCAAGAAGATTTGCATCATCTTTTTTCCAATAGGCATAATCAGTTCCATTGAAGAATGAAGATCTGTTTGTGGATTGCCCCTCAACTACTTGTGTAAAGTTGCTGCCAGATGCCATTTTTGATCTACTTTTCAAAGTTGTTAATCCTATATCTCTGAGTTAGGCTCTGATACCACTTGTTGGCCTAGTTGGCAACACACAAAAGGGGTGTGAATTGGGTTTTTAGAAATTTTGAGTTTTAAAATAAGTGCAATGCAGTATAACAAATAAAATAGTAGTAGAGAGAGAAAGATAAACACAGTTTATAATGGTTCGGGAAAGCTTGGTTTACGTCCATTCTCTCGGATACGAATTACCACCACCGAGGTTCTAATATCTTCTTGTTTCGTTAGGTCAAGTGAAACCCACTATAACTCATTCTGAGGTGAAGGGCAATCGTACACTTGCTTTACCACCGGTGAAGAGTAACCTATAAGAATCTTTGTTTTTTAGGGTGAAGATGTACCCAATATAATATGAGAAATGTAGTTCTGTTTCTAAGCTTTCACACTAGAGTAAATGTATCAATATGCTTATACAAACAACTCTCTCACAACAAGAAATGAAATATTTTTTAGTAGTGAGAGAAAGTGACACTGTTCACATTGATAATGTTCTTCAAGAAGAATGTTTTTTAGTTTGATCATAACAATAGCTCTGTTGTTGTCCTTTACTGCATTTCTCCTATTTATATTCATTCCTCTTGTGGAGACCTTTGAGTCCAACGGCTTGATTTGACGCATTTAATGGCTATCATAAATGTTGCAGAAGTTACTATTGAGCCTTAAATTCAAAAGAAGTATCGATCCTTTTTTGCCATGTATTGATCTCTTTATGCGAAAATTGAATTTGAATCCCGAGTATTAATCCATTTGCCTTATCGTATTGATTTTGTTTACTTTGTAAATAATTTTTAACTCTTTGGAATTGCAATGTATCGATCTGGTTTGCTCCATTATTATTTTTCAACTTTCTAGAATTTACTTGTATCGATCTTTTTGAACTCAGGTATTGATCTAGTTTGCTCTGTAATTATTTTGCAACTCTCTGGACAAGGCATGTATTGATCTCTTCTAACTCTAGTATCGATATTCTTTCAGAGTGTCAGTCTGTTCTTCAATGGTATCGATTCGTTATCTTTATGTATTGATCTCTTTGCTTTTACATATCGATCCTGTTGAACTTTCAAAATACTTTCACACACGTTTGTTAAGGATTGATTACAAGCATATTTATACACAAATTTTTTGATTCTAGAAAATGTTTAAGATCATTTTATCATTATATGTTAACTTGACATTTACAATAACACTTAGTCATCATCGAAAACAAATAAATATAATCAAGTCATCAATATAATATCATTAGAGTTATTGTACGGAATTGATTAAAATAGTAAGTTAAGCATAATTGGCACTTCAAGTATTAATTGTTAAATTAATATTGTAGAAGAAAATAGAATTCAAAAAAGGGGAAAACCTCATCGTATATTAATGTCGTAGTTAATTTCAAGCATGTGTACTTCAATTATTGTGTTGATAATTAGTATAAATGTGTTATAAATACGTTGAGGGAGCGATAATTTAGTCCATAATGATTCAATTTTTGTTTGGTTTTTTTTACATCTAATGAGTGAATATTTATTCTTAACTTATTTTTATCTAAGTTTAAAATATTTATTGAGTGTTAATTGTTGAATTCATAGCAAATAAATTGATTTACATTATGGTTTATATGAAATATAAGATTTACTTTGATACACAAACACACATACACACACACATATACATATACATATACATATTATTGTGGAGGAGTTATTGAGATATTGATCTTGAGGTCAGGAGGCGGCCATTGTGTTTTAATTGTGACCTATTTAATGATGTTTTTGTATTGCTCTTATTCCTGACTATATATAATTAAAAATGAAATGATTACTAATGTGTACATTTTGCTAAAACCTTGTCTGGACCAATTCAATTGTGAACAAATAAAGGAAGATATGTTCTAATAGGTTTGTTTAGTTGATGTTTTGATTTTATATGTGATTTGCTAAGGCTTTGAGACATTATGACTCAATTCATCGTTAATGTGTTTTATTTCTGATTTCTATATATCTTATCTTATGTCTTAGCTGTTATTTTAATTTTTACTTATCTCTAACAGGGAGACATAAGGGGGAAAGTTATGTGCTCTGAAAGTACACTCTAATTTTTGTTCTGTGTAGGAACCGGTACACGTGAGAAGTAGAGGGCGAAGGACAGTCTAATATCTGACTTTAAATCTATACATATCCTTGCATATTTCTCTGTCTTCACTTGACTCTCTAAAACTATAATTCTGGAATCATAATAACATATAGTGATGCCCTGTTATTATAGTTTATATCTGAAATTGACTTTAACTTTAAATATATTTTATGTCGAAACTGAATTTACTTAAAATTTATAATTTTTCTATGGTTTCAGTATTCATTCACTTAGTTTTTCCAAAACTCACCCCACTATAATTTCTAGTGATTGCAGGACTTACTTCAAAGTGATGATTCGATAAGATGTTCGTGAAGAGCAATGAGATTTTAGATTCTCCATGCAGTCACCTAGGAGTTAATATTTTTGTCTATTTTGTACATTGGGCACGAAACTTAAAAATGTATACATATTATGGGTGTGACTTTTATATATTTCTGTACATATTAATATGTGTGCATATAATCTTTTGTATATGAGTATCATGGTATATGTCTGGCATGGTGTTGATGGGCATAGAGCCCTTAGTATATGCTTATGAGTTTATGCATATGATTTGTATTTATCTGCATTATAAGTTTATATGTTCAGGTTTTGTCTATAGCTTAGTATATGTCTAGCATGGTCTTTCTTATATATGGAATTACTAACTTGCATATGTTATTCTAATGTTAGTATTTTTTTTTATATGTTTGGGGTTGTATTAGATTGCCAAATATTCTAGTATTAGATTTGTTAAATAATCTTATACTCATATACCAATATTTATCATTAATTCATCGATAACTCATGTTGATATTTAATTTTCGTCTCTTAGATATCAATATTGATTTATTTTTTCTTAGGAACAAATCTACTGAAATCCACTTTCTTGGGTTAGTCGGCTATGTGAAAAACTTAGATCACTTCGCTGATATTCTCGTAGTTCCTTTAAGACAGATTAGGGATGCCAGAGTTTTGACGATAGCTTTTCGATGTCTAAACTAGTAAAATGTTATCTTAAATTAGGGTAACTGTGTGTATGATTTCCAAATAATAATAATAATAATAATGAAAGTATACTACAGAATGTGAAGATTTGGTTATCTTGACATTTCTCCATGAAGGATTTGGGAGAAGCTTCCTATATATTAGACATCAAGATCTATAGAGATAAATCTAGAAGGATGTTAGGTTTATCCCAATCCATGTACATTGATACTTTTATGAAGAGGTTTTCTTTGTCTAATGCCAAACAGGGTTATTTACCAATCGGCATCGGTATCATGTTAAGCTAGAGGGATTGTCCTACAACTCCGAAAGATTGTGAACGCATAAGTAGGATTTATCATGTATGTCATGGTTAATACACGCTTAGATATTGCATTTACACTAAGAGTAGTAAGTCGATATCATGCAGATCTAGGTGAAGAATACTAGAAGGTTGTAAAGACCATTCTCAAGTACTTAAGAAGGACTCGAGTACAGTTTATGGTTTATGGAGATATTCCTTAAGTTAGAGGATTTTATAGATGTAAGTTTTGCTTCTGATTGAGATGATAACATATCTATTTCAGGATATGTATTCACCTTAAATGGTAGTATAGTAAGTTGAAAAAGTTCCAAACAAAATACGATAGTTGATTCTGTGACAGAAGCAGAGTATCTTGCAGCTACAGAAGCTGTAAAAGGAGCTGTTTAGATGAAAAAGTTCATTACTGAACTTGGATTAGTGTCGACTATCAATGGTCCAATTCTGCTTTTCTACAGTAACACTGGTGCCATGCTCAGGTAAAGAAACCCAGGTTACACCAGAAATCCAAACACATATTACGCTGATTTTATCTTGTCTGAGAGATTGTTGACAGAGGAGATGTCATAATTCAGAAAGTAGATAGAGAAAAAAATATAGCAAACTCACTCACCAAAGCACTTGGGTTAAAGACATTCGACTTCCTTGTCATATCCCGACCTTAAGGTTCTCAAGTGATAATCGCCACAGACCCTCCTAATATTATCCATATACCTAGAGTGTATCAAGAGAGCCTGTAAGGCTTCTTGTAAACCATAAACTCCTGAAAACAGTTTATAAATATACTTTCCATCCGTGGGAGTATTATTAAAGAATTGATATCTGTGATCAATTCACCCACAACATGATAATTTAATATAAATATCAATTTAGAAAATCATTTACATATGTGTTAAATAAAATAATAAATTCTTACATCTTTCCAATTAAAGTACATATCCAGTGGACTCTGAATTACACATGTGAGTCAAAATAGTAAAACCTACCAAAAACGACATACGCTCTCTATCGCTACCATAAACCCAGTTAGGATTAACGCTCCTAACCTAAAAACTGAAATGGTGAGGAGTGAGTATACAACTATACTCAGTGAGTAAATACATACATACCGATATACATACATGCACAATCATTTTCCAAATACAGATATTGGGATTTATTTAACAATGTACTCAAAATAGATATATATGGTTGCACGTTCATTTAAATCAATTATCACAATACATTTTATTGGTCAGCAAATAGTTTTAAAACAATCTATCTGGGTTGGCCATATGTCTTAGACACGTTACCTTAGTTAGGACAAATCTATAACCATTAGTGAGCGTTTTATGCATAAACTATATGTAATAAAGATTTATTAAATAGAAAATCATTTTTCATGCTTTGTAAAATTACTTATTTTCTTGTAAAGCATGCATTTATAAAAACAAGCATGCATTTATAAAAACAAGCTTGCCTCACTGATGTTAGCCCCAAGTAGTCACTTGATGATACGAGTGACTGTTCTGGTAATCCGTCAAATTCCAGATAACCCTATCTAGCTTCTAGGACTTTCTATAGGGTATTTATAATCGCACACATGTGCGTTTAGCACACAGTGGGTTTGCTATGGACATTCACCTTTATAACAGCCCTACTGTGGCTCCACTTACCTATGCGGCCTCTCAACAATAGACCAAATAATCAAAATATCCCAATATCATGCAAAACATTTATAAATGGTTCATTTTAATTTCATTTCAATCATAAAACCACTTATTTAACACAAAAGCGTACATATAAATATCACATGCATTCTATTTACATAATTGTGTATGTATAAATTTACTCACAGTAAAGGGAGGGTAATCACTCCCACTGCTGATTCTCTCATCCACTCGGCCTTTCTCTCGGGTTCTCAGAAACTGATACCACACATGCATATATAATAAATTCTATGATCTACATAATTATACTTAAATACACCAAATGCAACCTCGTGGAAAACGTGGCTACAATCTCTTAGTTGACACATGCACATTCCTCGAGGCATATCTATGAGTGCCATTTATCCGATTTCCATCAATGAAATCCCATGGCAGTAAGTTTTCTTAAGTCACATTTTGTCTCAAACAATTATACACATTCCGACTGATATCTAATACATATACATATTCCAAAACATTATCCAATTAACCTAAGTTAACACAAATCTACGTTTCCTAAACAAAATCAAAATAAATCTAGCATGAATAGTAAGCCCTAGATTTCAACATGCTCACAAATCTAAAAATTAAACTTCTAATGGGTTAATAGGCCTACCTTTAGCTTGTAGAAGTCTTTAGAAACCTCACATTATCATTTGAACGCAAAACCTCCAAATTCTCTTTGAACCTTAGTTCATTCCTTGCTATTTCTGGTCCAATATCTGTCCCAATGTGATGAAAGAAGGATAGGAAATCTTGTGGGAACTGAGATTGGAAGAGAAACTAACGGATTGAAGAGATCCGTGAAGAAATCAGTGAGAGAGAAAAAGAGAGTGCGTGTTTAAGAGAGAGAGAGAAATGAACGAATGAGGAAGATACTGGGGTTGAATCCCTCATCTTGGGTATTTATAGATGTGGGCGAAAAGACCAAATTGCCTGTTAGATTTTTACCCTGATTTGCATTATGTATCAATACCTTTGGACTAGCTATCAATACTTTTGGTCTGAGTATCGATACCTTTGGTCTAGGTATCGATCCGTTCCTTAAAATTCAAATTCTGAAATTTTCATTGACCTTAAGTATTGATATATTAGCCTTTATGTATTGATCCTTCTCTTTTCAATGTATCAATCTAGTTCAACCTATAATTATTTTCTAACTCTGTCTCGACATGTATCGATACCTTTGATGAAGGTATCGATCTGGCCATTTTGTAATTTCTTCCCAAGTCTCTGACTTGCAAAATATTGATACCTTTCTTCGCAAGTATCAACTGTTCAATGAGTATCGACTTGCATCTTTAGTGTATCGATACATTCGAAGAATTATCAATACTTTTATTCCAAGTATCGATCTCTTCATGCTCAAACTCGGATTTTCTCATAGATTTTAAATTGAAATCACATATTTTATCTAAGAAAACTTATTTTTCTGCTGGGGCTTCGCCCATGCACCTCCGCAAGGGCGCTGCCCTTTGACTTCACTCGCTAACTGGTTAGCAAGATCATTGAATACGTCAGCATAGGGTAATATGCAAAAACTCAATACATGTTAAATTCAACTCATAACATTAAATTCATTATATTTATATTATTGAACAAAATTTAAATTCTCCTAAGCCTCGATACTATGTCAACTAACCATTATCATGCATGCGTGAAGTGAATGTCATATAAGTGATTACTTTACCCTTATGTTCAAGGAATAGGGTTTAACATTTCTAGTCTATAAGATGGGTATTAGGTACATTTTAGATTGGCTATAGGCCAAATGGGAGATTGTTGGAGATTTGGTGCCCTAATAGCTGATCTTTCAACATATTATGTGTATATATATGCTTGTGTAATACTTTATGGTTGTTATATGTCATGTACATATTTTTGATATGTATATTTATTTCATTATATGTTTAATTAATATTAGAGACATGACATACCTTTAGAAATATGCCATGATCTGGGCTTATGATGATGATCACATAGATGAGAGTCAAGATGTAACGCTATATTTTCTAAATGTTCTCAATTGTAGGACAGTTAGTTATGGGATTAACTGTTTCTGGTAGACTGATACATAGTTTAATTAGCTCTACGAGTTGGAGAGCAACTGATCTCATCAGTTACTTATGTTTAGACAATATGACAGTTGTGTAAGTGCATATAATGATATGTTCACTGAACTAGCCACCTAAGGATTACTCGATGGAGAGTTTTTCCTACTGTCAATGAGTAAATCTCATGGTGATAATTGCGTAATAAATATTATTTCTTGATATGAGATTATCATAGTGACTTGAAGGACTGATCATATTTTGGCCCTAGACGCACTGGTTGTAAGTCAGTTAAAAAGAGGATCAAATATGATAAAGTACCCGCAAAGTCTGTGAACGATCAACATGGAATTCTCCACCTTCGTAAAAGAAGGTGAATACTCTATGTTGTCGATAATATCTAGCTTAGTAAATCCTTAGCCGAGGTATCAATGTTGGATAATTTAGAAATGAGATTCTAGTTTTATCCATGATTTACGAGATTGTTATTCAACATATAAGGACTGATTGAAAGTGGTTTAACAGTTTGATCCATAGCACTGGGTCCGATCCGGAGTATTAGTTTGGAGAAAGGAATAAATTACGCCATAATTGTCACTTACAAGTTCGACGAGGATATGTTCTGATCGAGTCATTCAGCCGTCAAGGAGTATTCCTAGACACCAATCTCTATTAATGGAAGAGTTTGACCCATAGTTATTTAAAAAGAATTCTAAATAAAAGAGATCCATTACTGACTTGGTATCGAACTTACTGGTAGTACTCACATGGGTTAATATATTAAAATGTTGATGAGTGTCAAGAATATTGTATTTTCGACCGATGAATTTTTCGAAATATATTTGACTAGCATCTGATGTATTCGTGAATTAATTTCATGGCTAGACTTTTGAAGTCAAATGATATTTATTTTTATTTTATGAAAATAAATA
>JAXCLQ010025793.1:0-29235 GCA_035584115.1 Cedrela odorata
ATTTATATATATATACATAAGGATGATATCCCTAGACCGTATGACACGATTGGTTCTAGGGCATATCTCCAACAATGTATATATGTTTTTAATGATAATGAATACATGTTGTTAATTGTTTGTTAAAACTTAAAAATGTAAAACTAATATTTCCAGTGAAAAAATTATGTGTATAAGCCAACAGATCTATACATAGAGCTTTAAGGATCGATACATATATAAGAGATTGATATGCAATTACAAAGTATTGATACCTTAATGTAAACAAACTGATACATACAATGTGAAGATTGATACATTGAGAAGACAGAGACTTCAAAAGAATTTACAAGTTGAACCAAATCGATACATACAAGGAAACAGATTGATACATTTAAATCAAAAACTTTAAAAAAAATTACAAGTTGGACCAGATCGATACATATAAAGAAACAAATCGATACATTCAAGTCAAATACTTTAAAAGAAATTACAAGTTCTACAAGATTGACACATTCAAGTCAAAGACTTTAAAAGAAATTACAAGTTTGATCATATAGATACATTGACATAAAGATCGATACTTTTTTATCAAGAAAAGTATCGATATATTTAAAATTGACATCGGCCCATAGGCTGGTCTAGGCCTAATACGGCATGGTTGCATGATTTTTAACTTGGGCCAGACTAAGCCCTTAAGCCTTGATGGGCTTCAATTCGAGGGTCGAGTAGGGCCGGCTTAGTTCGGTCCATTTGCCACCTCTAATCTTAGGTATTAAAGTTAAAAGACATAGTGGGGGGTTTTGCATTAAGTCAATCAAATTACATTGAAAAGATGATTAAAAAAATTTAATCACTTAATGATAAAGAAAGCTAGTACCCTTTTTGATGGCTTGCTAAAATTAATTGAATGAAGGAAGAGTAATGATTCAGTTAGAATACGCTAGTGTTATTGGAAGTCTGATGTATATCATACACTGAACTAGGCCTAATATTGCATTTTCAATATGAAAATTGTCTAGGTAACCCAAAGACCTATTGTTCATCATTAGAAGGCAGTCGGAAGAGTTATTGGATACTTAGAAAGAACAAAAAGCTTAGGTTTGTTTTACAATAACTTTCCAGCGATATTAGAAAAATATTCTGATGCTATTTGGATAACTAGTAGTAGTGATAATAAATCCACTTTTAGATGGGTGTTTACATTAGGTGGAGGAATGATATCATAGGCTTTAAAGAAAAAAACTTGTATTAGTCATTCCACTATGAAATCAGAGTTTATTGTTCTGGTAGCTACAGGAAACGAGGTAAAATGGCTGAGAAACATGTTATTAGATATTAAGTTGTAGCCACGAACAATGCTAGTAATCTCTTTAAACTGTGATTGTGAAGCTACAATGTCTAAGGCTTTTAACAAATCTAGAAATATTAGCTTACATCATAAATACATTAGACAACTAATTTCTGAAGGTATAATTATAGTTAAATATGTAAGATCAAATAATAATCTAGTTGACCTATTTACAAAAGCACTCTTGATAGATGTGGTTAAAGCTACGACTATCAAAATGGGTCTAAGAATGTTCTAATAAGTTACTACTGGTGGGAACCCAACCTTCATTTTGTCAAAAATATTCTTAAGGTTTAATGGGTAATAACAAACTATTAGTAACCATTTCAAGTACTATTGAAAATTTTAGTACTTAGTAATATTGTGGGTGAATATAAAATATTCTTAATGGATAAATGTGTGGAAATAAACAATGTGTTTAAACTAAAGCAAATGAATGTTCAGTTGATGGATAACATTCAATATGTATAAGGGTACACTGAAGTAACCAATATAATGTATTTAGTGTTGTACATGTACCAGTATCAAGAGAAGTCAAGACAAAAGTTACAAGCCAAGAAAGCTCTAAACTAGTGCTCGAGCCGCTAAAAGCCTGACGTCCAGAGAACATTAGGCTATCACTCGAGCAAGCCAATGTCAGAACCTTGGCACCCACATAATGCCAAGTTTGTCACTCAAGCAAGCCACAAACAGAACCTTAGCTTGTATAGAGTTTGGAAATATAAAATATGTTTAAATATTCTTAATGAATAAATGTCTGGAAATAAACATTGTGTTTGAACTAAAGCAAATGGATGTTGAATTGATGGAATATATTTTGCAAGCAGTACAATGAATAAAAGTACGCTAAAGTAACCAGTAAAATGTATTTAGTGTTGTACATGTACTAGTATCGAGAGAAGTTAAGGAAGTTGCATACCAAGAGAGCGCCAACCTGATGCTCGAGCGAAGATGGTTCAGAAGCTTGGTGTCTAGAGAGTGCCAGGCTATTGCTCGAGTAAGCCAAGGTCAGAACCTTGGTGCTTAGAAAATGCCAAGTTTATCGATCGAGCGAGCTAAGGTAAGAATCCTTGCATCCAAGCAGCGCTAAGCTACCTTTCATGTGGGCCAAGGACAGATGATCGACATCTGAAGAATAACTTGAGTGACCTATCCAAATTATATATATTTTTGTTTGGCTTCTCTTATACAAGAAAACTTCTTTGAATCTAATATGGATGTTTTCATCTTGAGTTCTTTGATTTCTATTTGCTTTTCTTAGCTTGTTTTCTATAACATAAAAAATCCACCTATATGAACATGTGAAGTGATGCCACTTCTAACAAAAGTGAGAATAACTTTTGTAAATGCTTATGATTTCAGGATGTAGCACAAGGCCTTAATAATGCTAGTTTTTAATGAATTTCAGAAAAGGAAAAACGAATTCATGTTTATAGCAATTTTGATATTAACAATAAAGAATCAAGGTTCAAAGCTCAAGCTACCATTGATTCATAACTACTTTGAAGTGTTTATACTAATAAAAGGTTTAATTGAAGAAAGACTTTGTTAACTTATGATCTAACAATATTACAATCTAAGTGTGAGATTATTATTGTAGTTTAAAATATTGCTCAACAATAATTGTATGAGAAAATAAGTTTATAAATAAATTAACTAGAGGGAAAGTATAGTTTTGATATTCAAACTATGCCTTAATGAAATGATACAACTTTTGGTATTTAATCTAAAAGCTGCATTTTCTAAATTGATATAACAATTGAGTTTGTATCTCTTTTGTAACATCTGCAATTTTTACAGTTCTACGAAACTAGAAATTAGAGATTTATAGTGGGTAAATTGGTAAAAATATTAAGAATAAATTTTAACTTTCATATGAAGTGTTTGGTAATGGAAATATTTTGAAATGATGGACTAAATTGTTTAGATTGAAAATTTAAAGATTTAATTGGAATATTTTGAGAAGTTGAAGGACTAAATTGATAATGACCAAGAAAATACCAATTAAAAGCTTAAACACCCTAATTTCTTCATCTGGTCTTCCTTCCCACTTGTGGGTTACTTCCTCTCTTCAAAGCTTGCATTCATCCAATGAAAAACCAAAATTTTCACTTTAGGATTTCCAGGTTCTTTGATAAGCAATATGAGTTCTTCAATTTCTCTAACTAGCTTTTATAATTTTGTTGAGGAATTAGGTTGAAAAACATGGGGAATCTGAAATGACATTTATTTAGTATGATTTTGTGTTGATTTGTGTTTAATTTGTTAAGATTTAAATGAGAATTGAAACATGAACAAAGAAATAAAAAGAGAGGCAAAAACAGGGGATTTAAGTTACTGAACATGGGTTTGTTTTTGTTTTTCTGAGATTGAGATTGGTGTGTTTGTATGATATTTTTTTCTAGAAAATAGACATCTAAACGAAAATTTTGGTGGTTGAATCATCTAAATTGGATAAGTATAAAAATAGTTATGAATTTGTGAAGTTGACAGATCAGCAAAAACCCTGTTACTGCGTAAGCTCGGGATTTTGAATTTATCTTCATGATTTCGTTCTTAATGTTTAAATGAGTTATTTTTCCCTTAAATTAGACTTGTCTAGAGAATTTATCCAACTAGAACTATCGGTAGATTTGGATATGAGTGGTATAGCAAAAACAGTCACTAAACTAAATGAAATGTGAGCGGTCATTATGCGCCCCCATATGGGTGTTTTAGTGATGGAAAAATGAAGAAATTAGGGTGATAGGTCGTAGGTATAATGGCCAGAAAGTGTCAAAACCATATGGCCAAAACAAGGCATGATGGTTGTTGAAAATTCTGAGCAGGCCTCGGAAAAAATAAAATTTGGGAGAGTTTCTGATATTGGATTGAGGCGCCGTAAACTTGTATAAAAACTAGACATCTATGAGCACAACAGATCCAAAATTCATCTCAGTTTGCAAAGAAATGAGATTGCAGTAAATTTTTGAAAATGATAGCCCTGCAGACGACACACCCTGTTTTAGTGAGTTCTGTGTCAAAAATTTAGAGTAACTTGGTTAATCTGAGTCGAAATCCAAATTTGTAAAGTGCGATGAAAACTAGACTCATAATACGGTGTATTGCCAAAAATTTAGATCAAAAAACATTGTGATTTTGAATGGCATGCAATTGTCTAAAGCTTAGAATGTAAAATGTTGAATAAAATGGGTTTCAGAACAAAATTAGATAATGACTTGGGTAAACATTTAGATATGAGTACAATAGACAATTAAAACCACATTGATGTTTTATTAGGTGGCAAATCCAAGTATAATATGTATATTTATTTATTAGATAAATATGTTATATTAAATCTTAACGAGAAATTATTTAATTGTAGGTTAGCCACCAGAACAGTTGATGTTAATACCTTGAATCGGGTAGAATAAATCATAACTGGTTACAAGAATCTAGAAGAGAGATCAAGTTAGGTGGAAGGATCATTAATGATGGTTAACCTCTCGTTGTAGTAAGTAAATCGTACATATATTTTTACTACTTTTGAAATAATATAATATATGAGCATTTGTTTGAAAATAATATGAAAATTATGGATTTTAAATGTTTTATAGGTTGATATCAAAATCAGAAAATGATTGTTGAAAATGATGTCGATGTGTGAATGTTTTTGAATGAAAATGATTTTATGGCTCTAGTCATTAGTTAATTTTTATTCTTACTTAGCCAAGTCTCGTGTCAAAGTGGAACTTGCGAGCTATTCAGAATTCTGCTTAACCCACAATGCGCGTTTCTGTTTAATGTGTAATGCACGTTTCTATTATAACTAATATGAAAATGTCCACTTTAAGAAGACCACGTGATCACGTTCTGAATCCGTGTCACCGTGGGTGCAGGTGACACTAACTGACTGAGCCATTCTGTACATGTTTGAAATATGAATGAATTTCTATGTTAATTGATAGTTTGAAAATTCATTGATCCATTTATGCAAATATGATTGGTTTGAAAAGAAAAGAAATATGAAATATTTGAAAATGTATTGATCTATTTGAGTATTTATGTTCTGTATCACATCGACATACGAAAAACTTGAATGGTTTACTTACTGAGATTTTATCTCTCTTTATTGTAAAAATTTTATTTTTCAAAGAATAATATTCATGAAGGAAGAAAGGAGGCGTACACAGGTCATTAGGCGTAGAAGAAATTTTATTGATTATAGTGTTGTAGGATTGTCAGGTTGTTAGAAAGAAAGAGGAAGGATTCAGTACAGATGAGACACAGATAGAGGACAAGGAGTGCGTACTGCAGTCATTAGGGCACATGAGTCCGTCATGCATCCGAGAGTCATGCATGGTTCAAGTTTTAGCATATTGAAAAAAATATATATATCATTTATTTCATTGTATGAATTTTTGTAATACATTGAAAAGTTTCTGTATATCATTACCCGATTTATTACATTAAGTGATTTATGTATTTATGATTTAACAATGTTTGTTGAATTAAAAACCAAATATACACATTCATACATGTAGAGAGGATAAGGCTTAGGGTGACAGTGGAGTTCGTTACTTGCCGGTACCATCTCCGGGTATGGAGTGTTACATCTTTAGCATTTATATAAAGACATTTCATGAAGCCCTTAAAAGATGTTAAATGAATAAATGGATTTTGTGTGAAATATTTTTCATTTTTGTAAATTTTCAATAAGGACTAAATTGTAAGAAATTTGGATGAAATTGTATGATTTTTAAATATTTATTGTTAAAGTATAATTTTAAAAAGATTAGGGGTCATTATGCAAATTCTTTAAACTTTTCTATAAAAACCTAAAATTTTGCAATTTTTCAAAAACAACCTACCACCATTTTCTCTCTCTACTTTTCTAGTCGGATTCCAGTAAGCTTTAACAAACCACTTTGTGAACTTTAATCAAGACTATTTTCGGACCACACAATTTACTCATTGTTGTCATGTTGAAGATATACCCTAGAATCATTCATGTCATATGGTTTAGGGATATTATTCCTTGAATATAAATATATTTCTGTAATTAATTATAAATTTGTTTACAATTAATAAAATGACATTTATATTATTTTGCATTTATGTCATTTTGTATTTACAGTTGTTTTAATTTATAAATAATGCAGGACGAGATAACGTGATATCAATACTCTATCTATAAAGAGTTGTAGATATGAGTACAAAATCTTTGATTTAAATACATTCGAATCACTTTCCAGTTGAGGTGATATCATATGGGAGTATGACATTACATGATTAATATGTTTGATGTTGCCAAGGATTAGTATTGGATACTAATAATTGGGTGACGAGTCTCATGTCACAAGAGTATAAACATGGGTGATACGTTGAAGAATGTGTTACTAAGCATGACTAAATATAGCAAATCAGTTGAGTAATTATTCATAGTTAATGATACGTCACACAGTCGTACTAGTGTACTACTAGTCCTTTGACCTGAGGTATCATAGTTGCTATCTGCGTTGAGGCATATCGTCCACTTGTATATATCGCACTAGGCTACCCAAACCTGGTAAAAGAAACTTGTTGGCAATGTGTTCTTAGTGCATGAGGACAGGTCTAAGATGGAATCTACTAGCTCAGATATTAGAGCTTGAGATCCTAGACAGGATGTCATACATGAGAAACAAATCTCTGGGCAGAGTACGTGTTTCTAAAAAGGTATTTTCGGATACACGAATCTTGTATATGAATTGAGTTCCTATTCTTATTATTGAGTTAGGGGTTTGACGATTTTATAGCAGCACCTGATTAAGAGTTGACAACAGAAGAATTCTACTACATGCACGTACGACTATATGGTTTTATCCTGAATATTGATTCATTCGTATTTGGGGATCGTGACATCTTTCTAAAGGTTGCTCATGATCATTGGGAACTTCAGTTACAAAAAATTATACCAAAGTGATGCGAAAGGGTTTGTATCTACTCATGTTCTGCTCACAATAAGCTTAAGTGGCCACACACATAACTGGTTACTGGATGATAATGGTTATTGCAATTATACAATATTAATTAACTTAGTTAATGATATTGTTTAAAAACTTTAATTGAATGACAATTTAATTCTTTATCATAAAGAATTAATTTTTCGGCTAAGATGTGCTAGTATACATATGCGTGAGAAATATTTCGATAATAATTCAAATTACGTAAATATGATTTACAGACATATGAAAACTTAGAAATGATATTTTGTTATAAGAATATTAATAAAATAAATAGTTTATTTATTAATGATTAAATAATTGTTATTCGGTCAAATGAATCTTTTGTTAACAAATGGCACCATATGATGTAACCAAGTATCAAATTCTTAATTAAATCTTGTCCATTCATCTTGAATCAATGGCTAAGATTAATTCTTTAATTATGATTAAAGAAATTAAAAGAAACAAAGTGTCTTTTACATTTAATGTTTGAAAGTCAAATATTGAAATAAGAAATGATGATTACACTTTATTATATATATGATATATTATTAAGATGTAATTATTACATTTTATTTTACAAAGAAAATACAATGTATTTCTCTTTCTCTCTCTCTCAATCTCATATTAAATATCTTAAGAATATATATTAATATGATTAATATTAATATATATATATATATAAAGATATTTATTTCATTAAATGCATAAATAGAAATGAAATGGATTTTGGAATCTATGGGTGAGAGCATGACACTTGTAATCCATTATGTTGTTTTTGACCAAAATGAATGGATGAAAAGGTGTATACATGGGTTGGGTTTTATTATCTTGGATTTTCAATTTGGGAATTGAAATCTAAACAGCCTTTTTTCTTCTTTTCCCCTTTACCGAGAACGCCATTATTGAATGATGAAAGGATTTTGTAATCCACGAATAAGGAAGTCCAAGGAAAATAATGATAAGGTTGACAATCTTGAGGCCTATGTTAGAAAGTTGGTCGAAGAGTTGGAGGACCAAAAGAGAAGAGGGTGAAGAAAGGATCATGAGCCTGCATCGAGGATAGGATTATATTCTAATCCCTTTTTTTGCAAAAGATCTTAAATCTTATTCTTCTTAAGAAGTTCAAGATGCCATAAATCAATCATTTCATAGGAAAAACTAACCCAACCCTGCATATGAATTTTTTTAAGAGATGATGTTAATTTAAGGGTTGAACGAGTCCTAGATGTTTCGCTTATTCCCGTTGACCTTAGAGGGGCAAATAAGAAAGTGGTTCTCTAGCCTGACCCCTAGCAGCATCTGTAATTTGAATAGTTATACGAAGTATTTGTGAACGAGTTCAGATGGGCAATTTTAAGCCTCAAGACTTCAAGTTCATTATTGCTCATAAAGTAAGAAGTGGATGAAAGTCTTACTAACTTCGTCAAAAGATACCATGACAAGGTGATGTAGTTTGGAGCTTATCATTATTTCTGGCTTTAGAAGGTCTCAGGAAAGGCTTGGGAGTGGATAGAGGATGGTATACTGTGCGAAAGTAATCTATCACAATCTATGAAACTGCTCGGAGAAAGCTGTTAAATGAAATTGAGATTGAAGATCAGATCGCCCTTAAGCTAAGAGAAGAAAAGGCCATCGAATCACTATCTCTTGCTGAGACGCGAAATCTCAAAATGGATCCGAGAAGAAGACGTGACAACAGAAGAAACCTCTATGCTTTAAGAGAAAGGATAGACTGGGAGCGAGATAAAACTTCAAGTAGAAGAGACGAGGTGAAAAAAGTCGCTCATGTCTAAGGAGATCAGGTTTTCACCCCTCTTAAAGACCCTGCTCTTGCAAGGCTGGCAGGAAATCAAATGATAGGGAACTATATTGATGGAACTTCATCTTATAAGGACCAAGCCAACTAAGGATGTCAAGAATAAGTTTTACGAATTCTACCAAAGTGCAGATCACCTAACAAATGAATGTTTCTATCTCAAAAATTAGGTCGAGATGCTAATCCAAAGCAATTACTTGCCAGATTTCGTTGTAAGTAATAAAGAAGAGTTCAGAGCCTTGGATCAAGAAACTGAGCATAAGGGGAGACATAAAGAGCAGACTATGGTAATCTTAGGTGGAGCGACACTGGCTGGAAATTTGAACAGATCAAGGAAAAATTATTCAAAATATTCACTACCAAATTTCATCTCGGATATTTACATTATAAATGTCCAAGCCGAGAAAAAGCAAAAAGTTACCTCAGTACCCATCATGTTTATGGATAAGAATGAAATAGAAGTCCATAATCCTCATGATGACGCTTTGGTGATAACATTAACAGTGGGAACAGTTCAGGTCAGCCGCATTTTGGTTGTTATTGGAAGCTTGGCCGACATCATTTTTAAAGAAACTTTAGATTCCATGAGAATCAAGAATCTGAGGCTGAGGCCTACAGAAACTGCCCTTCATGGTTTTGAAAAATCGTGTGTTTACCCACTGGGGATAGTGCAATTACCTATCACCATGGGAGAATGGCCATATCAGAAGACCATAATGGTGGAGTTCTAAGTGGTTGATCTCAGAATACCTTGCATTGGGAGACCTTTTCTCAGAATTACAAAAGCAATAGAGAGCATACATTACCTGAAGTTGAAATTCTGAGTAGGAAATGGGTTCGGAATCATAAAAAGGAGTCAGAAGAAGGCTCAGTAGTTCTTCACAGCCTCCTCAAAAGATTCTTATTATTTATCAAAATGTCATTAAGGAGAAGTTCTAGAAGCAAGTAACAAGGGCTTACAAGGTGAATCAACCATGGAAAAGATCAAGCAAGATGATAAACCATTAGTGTTAGGGTCAGTAGAAGAGCTTTAATCTGTCACCCTAAACTAAAAAACTCTCAGAAAATGATCAAGATTAGCACTCATCCCTCTAAAGAGCTGAAAGCAAGACTTAAAGACATTCTAAGGCAGCACATATCTTTATTTGCATGAACACATAAAGACATGTTAGGGATTGATCCTTGGGTGATTTCCCATTGACTTGCCATTAACCTCCAATGCAAGCCGATGAAGCAAAAAAAAAGACTTTTTAATGTAGAGAGAAGAAAAGTAATGCACGCTAAAGTAGATAAATTGATGAAGGCCAAGTTTATCAGAGAAGTGCTCTACCCAGAATGGGTGTCAAACATGGTGATGATTAAGAAAGTCAATGGAACGTGAAGGATGTACGTGGACTTCACGGACTTGAATAAAGCCTGCCTCAAAGATAATTTTTCACTTTCTAGAATTGACCAGTTGGTAGATTTAATAGCTGGCCACGAGTTGTTAAACTTTATAGATGCATTCTCGGGATACAATCAAATCAAAATGCATGAGCTGGAGTAGGAGAATACTGCATTTATCATTGACTGGAGGTTGTATTGCTATAAGGTGATGCCCTTCGGATTAAAGAATGCTAGGGCAACCTTCTAAAGGCTAGTCAACTAGATCTTCAAGCCGTTAATTGGAAAAACCATGGAGGTATATGTAGATGATATAATCACTAAATCTCTAAAAGTACGAAACCATACAAAACATTTGGAAGAGACTTTCTCCTATTTTAGAAAATATAATATGAAACTAAATCTGGAGAAAAGTGCATTTGGATTTCAAGTTGGGACGTTCTTGGAGTATGTGGTTAGCAAACGGGGTATTGAAGCCAACCCACAGAAGATCAAGGCCAAACTAGATTTAAAGTTCACATTCACTCTCAAAGAACTCCAAAGCCTAACAAGGCGATTGGCGGCACTAAGCAGGTTTCTGTTCAATGCTACAGACAAGTGTTTCATTTCTCAAAGGCAAAAAACTCGAGGGCAGACATACTAGCTAAGTTGGCCTCTACTTTCAAAAGGAGTATCCCAGCCTCGGTCCCTATTAAGGTACTAGAACAAAAGAGCACAAAAATAAATAATTACTAACCCTGCATAACTCAGCTAGATCCCCACCATTGTTGGATTGATGAAATAATATCCTACATCCAAGATGGCAAACTCCCAAACGATAAAGAAGAAGCAAGAAAGATCAAAAACAAGTCGGCAAGGTATTATTAGAGATATGCCCTAGAACCAACAGTGTCATGTGGTTCGGGGATATCATTCCTTGTATATAAATATTTCTATAATTAATTATAAAGTTATTTACGATTAATAAAATGGCATTTATATTATTTTGCATTTACAATTGCTTTAATAAATAAATAATGCAGAATGAGATCCCTATAATGTATTATGATGTCATAACTCTATCTACAAGGAGTTGTAGATACGAGTACAAAGTTTTGATTTGAGTACATTTGAATCAGTTCTTGGTTGAGATAATGTCATACGAAACTATGACATTATATGACTAGTATGTTTGATACTGCCAAGGATTAGTATTGGATGCAAATAGTTGGGTGACAAGTCTTATATCACAAGAGCATAAACATGGATGATATGTTAGAGAATGTGTTACTGAGTATGACTAAACAAGATGAATCACATGTGTGATTATCCACAGTCAATGATACGTCACACAGCCATACTAGTATACTACTAGTCCTTTGACCTGAAGTGTCACAGCTACCATCTATATTGAGGCACATCGGTTACTTGTGTATATTGCACTGGGCTAGCCACACGTGATGAAAGAAGTTTGCTGGCAATGTGATATTGGTGTATGAGGATAGGTGATGACCAATATGAAATCTGCTAACTCAGATATTTGGAGCTTGAGATCCAAGGCAGTGATGTCATACATAAGAATGAAATCTCTGGTCAGAATGCGTGTTTTTTGAAAATGTGTTTTCAAATACAAGAATCTTGTATATGATTTGAAACCTTGTTCCTATAATTGAGTTAAGAGTTTGACTATCTATAACCCACACTTGATCGAGAGTCAACAGTAGAGGGACTTTACTACATACACATACGACTATATGGATTCATTAGTGTCTGGGGGTCATAACTTCTTGCTAGAGGTTGCATATGATCATTGAAAACTTCGGATACAAGGAGTTATACCGAAGTGATGCGAAAAGGTTCGTAAACACTCATGTCCAGTTTATAGTGAACCTAGGTGGTCACACACACATCGGTTACTTGATGATGATGGTTATTGCGATATACGATATCATTAAGTTAATTAATGATATTGTTATGATATTTGATTAGATGACAATTTAATTCTTTATTGTAAAGAATTAATTTCCAAATTAAGACGTGCTAGCACACGTATGCGTGGGAAATATTTCAATAATAATTTGGATTATGTAAATGTAATTTACAAAAATATGAAAATAAAGAAAATATATTTGTCATAAGGATATTAATAAAAAAATTATTTATTTATTAATAATTAAATAATTGTTATTTGATCAAATATATCCTTACTTGACAAATGGCATCATGCAATGTTGCCAAGTGTCTTTTACTATTTAATGTTTAAATGTCAAATATTGAAAGTGATGATTACATTTAATTATATATGATATAATATTAAAATGTAATCATTATATTTTATTTTTATTATATAAATAAAAATAAAACACTCTCTCGCTCATAAAATATCTTAAATTTGTGTATATATATATTAATATTATTAATATAATATATATTAAGTTATTTTAAGTGCATTAAATATTTAATGTAACATGAATGGATTTTGGAATCCATTCATGAGCATGTGCCACTTGGAATCCACTTCTTTGTTTTGAACAATGTGAGTGAAGGAGATAAAAAGAGCACGTGGAATTTAGGAAAAATATATATAATACACAATTGGGGATTTTCAACAAGATTGAAATCCCTAAAAAGTGTGCTTCTTCTTTTTTTTCCACTCTCTACCGAGACTCCATTGGTGAATGGGTGTGAGGTTTTTGTTTTGAACGAAATCAAAAGAGGAAGAAAGAGAAGAATAAAGAGAAAAAGCAAGGAGAGGAAAGTGATGAAAATCGTTTTCATGAGTTTCCTTTTCTTCCACAAGAACTAGAAGTTTTCTAGATCTAGAAAACTTGTTCTTGAGTTTTCATACACAGATCTGGATAACCGAAACTCGTCGCTATCAATCCGGTGTATGTGACACGCCTTCAAGCTAACAAGTAGCTTATTCCGAAGATCGACACTTAAGGTATGTGTACTTTTTATGTATTGATTATTTTGTTTAAAAAGTTTAAAATTTTAAAAATGCACATATATCCATGTTTACAATCTTTGAGTAAGCCTTTCCCCATTTGCTGTGTGTGACAACAGTGGCTCCCCTCTTCACTATACCGACGAAGGCGCACCTAGGAAACCATCCTGCACGTAACGCCTCTACTGGGTCTAACCGTTCCCTTCAAGTGGTATCAAAGTCATGACATGTGAATGTATATATGTTGTAAAATTTGTGTTTGGAAGTTGATTTTGTTCATATGGATTGTTTATTGTAGCTTGAAATTGATAATATGTTATTTTGAATAAAATGCTTTTTTATGTTTAAAAGCATGAAAATCTAATTTGTTGTGTTTTCAGCATATGTATGTGTTGATACAAAATGTTAATGTTGACTAAATTTTGGGTTAACATGTATGAAAATATATTTGATATATTTAAGAGCATGGAAATGGTTGGATTTGATTTGATCAAATTAGAATATTTGGATTATTACATTTTATGAAAAAGCATGATAATAGACTCTGTTAATATGATTAATGTTATCACGTTTAGAGACTTGAATGAGGTTGTTTTAAGACATTTTACAAAAGTTTTAGAAACTTAAGAAATATTAAAATGGTCTTTGATTGATTTGTTTTGATGCAAGTATAGATCCCTTTGTGAAAAGGATTAATAACTGTAGGCTAAAAGACATTAAGTGTCAATACCTTAAGCAAACAGATCGATACAAGATAGCTCAGTATAGTCCCATAGTATTTTGATTCAAGAAGTATCGATTTCTTTGTAGAAAGCATTAATACTTGCTGTTGAAATGGTCGATATGATTGACCCCCTTAATAAAACAGATCGATACTCGAAAGCTACAAATCATTCTGTTTCAGGAAGTATCGATCTCTTTAAAGAAAGGATCGATACTTACTGTTCAAGGTTGGACTGGATCAATCCCCTCAATAAAACGGATCGATACTTGAAATTTGGGTAGCTATATATCGGCATTTGGCTAGAGAGGATCGATCTGCGTCTGCGTGAGACGTAGATTGATTTTTCTCGTAAGAACGGATCGATACTCGAGAGGTGAGGATCGATCCGTTCCATTTTTTTTCTAATAAAAAAAAGAGTAAAAATTTTATTTTTTATTCATTCTTGTATAATCTCCAACTATCATAACCATTCTTAAGCTACACCTTTCATAAGTACTAATTTAATTAATATATTTTTTATTACTGAAAATTAGATTTAATGAAATTAAAAATTTTTGGGGTTGAAATTGTTTCAATTAAATAGAAAAATAATTACTCCGAATTAAAATTGAATTGAATGGAGATTCTAATTAATTTTGGTTCAATTAGTATTAATATAATTCTAGTGAGAGTAAAATGATGAACACAAATCAACCAATTGATATTGTATTAATTGAATTCTCTCATAAAGGAATTAATTGTTAATTCATATATTTAATATGATTAAATAAGTGATGGGTTAATATATAATATAAACCCATTACTAAATAATATGCATGGTGATGTATATTAAATAAGACCTCAAATGAAAATCTCCCTCTTTTAATATTAGGTTTTATCCTTTTAATACAATTAGTAGATTATAGGCATCTTAGATAGGGTAACCCAATATCTGTTAGGTAAGAGCCCTCATGGAGTGTCGTAGTCTATCTGCCCTGTTTCTTGATAGGGGATTTTTGGCTTCTAATATCTATTAAGAGAGGGGTTTGATTTCATTCCTATTCAAAAAAAGGCGTTGGATCTAACCTAACTAGGTTGAGATACCAATATCTATTAGGTAAGGTATCTTTTCTTAGAAGAAGATTGATCATGTCTTGTAAAGAGTTATAAACAGAAATGAGTTTCTAACTCATTAAGCTTGCTTAACCAATATTTGTTATGTAAGATTTTGTGAGTTTGATGAAAATATAATCACCCACAAAAACCTATAATTTGATTATAGTTTTTTCATTAAGGAAGTATGAGATATAATTGAAGTAGTGGAGCACTATTTAGTTTAAAGTTCATAACTGAATTGTTTGATATATACATTTAATATATTTTGATGAATTACTTTTTCTGCAAATCTTCAATTGTTGAATATTTTTCAAGTGAAAGAATGTTGAACCCTCTTTTCCAAATCCTTGATACACATAGACTCACTGGGCCTAATTTCAAGGTTTGGTATCGAAATATCAAAATCGTTCTGGAATCTTAAAAGATTGGTTATGTCCTTTAGAGGTTACACCCAAGTCCATGATTGATGACTTACAGACTCAGCATAAGGGCATACAGGATGCCTCAGCGATCTATCTTTCTTCTATTGATATATTCGGGGAGAATTCCAACTATAGGTGGTGTGAACTATCCACTACTTTGTTTGGTATGAAGCTTAGTCCAGGAGTGCCTCTCGAGTCCCATCTTATAAAGATGATAAACCTTATAGAACAATTGAAGTCTTTGGGGTTTTCCATGAACTTTTGGTTACAAATGGATTTGATCTTTTGGTTAAAAATGGATTTGATCTTTTAGTCACTCCCATCTAACTTTGACTAGTTTGTCACCAATTATCACATGAACAAACTAGAACATACTCTTCTTGAACTTATAAATGAAATTGTTTCAATTTATAAAGAGGAGTCTCCAAAAAAAAGAAAAAGGAAGGTAATGGCAAATAAGTTGCCAATAGCCAAGTCAATGATGAGTGTCATCATTGTAAGAAGTTCGGACATTGGAAAAGGAACTGTCCTCTTTACATAGATATTACAAAAGAAGGCGCAAGGTGTGCTTTTTTGTCATGTTATTGAAATTGAATTAACTATTAGTTCATATTCAAATAGCTGGATAATTGATTCAACTGCTACTTCTCATATTTGTATGACGTTACAGAACCTTCACAGTAAGAGGCTATTGGATGAGGGTGCAGTGACGCTGAGGATGGTAAATGGAGCAACAGTTACTGCCACTTGCTCAGGGACGTGCAAAATTGTTCTGCCTTCGAGTCATATTTATTGTATTATACAAAATTATATATTTTGATACAGCCAATAGAAATATTTTATCTGTCAATCAGTTGTGTAAACATAGTTACACGTTTATACTTGATGGATGTAAATGTTCAATTTATTTGAGAAATAAATTGATTGGCACTGGCTTGAATATAAATGGTTTATATGTCTTTGAGAATAATGAAATTAACATGACTAATACTGTTAATAAGAAAAGATCTAGAAATGAATTTAATTCAAAATTTATATGGCATCATAGATTAGGTTATATTGGAGACAAAAGGATTATGAAGATAGATAATGATGGACTGATAAGTCTATTAAGTTGTGAACCTTACCCCATTTATGAATCTTGTTTTCAAGGGAAGATAACCAAATCGCCCTTTATTAGACAAGGGAAAAAAGCTAATGAAGTTTTTGGATTGATACATAGTGATGTATGTGGTCCATTTAATGAAATGGCCAGAGGTGGTTTCTTTGACTTCATAATATTTACCGATAATCACTCATGGTTTGATTATGTACACTTATTGAAGTACAAATTTAAATCTTTTTATGATCTGATCGTGGAGGTAAATACTTTAATATTGAGTTTCTAGAATTTTTTAAAATTAATGGTATACTTTCTCAACTTACACCTTTTTATACACTACAAAATATTGGTGTATCAGAAAAGAGGAATCGTATTTTATTGGATATGGTACGATCTATAATGAGCTTCACAAACTTATCTGTATATTTTTAGGGATATACCCTAAATACTGCAATTTACATCTTGAACAGGACTCCATCCAAAGTTGTTCTTAAGACACCATATGATATATAGTATGGGAAGCTTCCAAGCTTCAATTATATGAAGCCTTAGGGATGTCCAACTTATGTTAAATTGTTAACACTGGAAAACTAGATGCTAAGTCTAAAAAAGGTCGATTCATTGGATATCCTAAAGAAAGTTTATGTTGATGCTGATGAACCAGTTCATGTTGATGTTGATGAACATGTTGATGAATTAGTTTAATCTGATCCTCAGTGTTCTGTAGACCAAACTCTTTGTAGATCTAGTAAGATATTATGCCCTCCTTAGAGATATTATTTCCTTTTTGAAAATGATTATGAATTATTTATGATTGGAGAAAATATACAAAGGAAAGATCCTAGAACTAATGAAGAGGCAATATTAGATATCAATTCTGAAAGATGGTTTGAGGCCATGAAATTTGAAATTGAATCCATGTATGCTAACCAGGTGTGATCACTTATTAACTCACCAGAAGGAATTGTTCTTATCAGTTAAAATGGATTACAGACAAAAAATTGGCAAAGATGGAAAAGTAGAGACTTTTAAAGTTAGGTTGGTGGCAAAGGGTTATAATCAGAAACAAGGTATTGATTTTGATAAAACATTTTCCCCTATAACCATTCTGAAGTCCATACGAATATTACTTGTTATTGTGACTTATTATGACTATGAAATATGGCAAATGGATGTAAAGGCAGTCTTCCTTAATGGTTTCATTAAGGAGTCCATATATATGCAACAACTAGTTGGATTTGTTACTTCTATTGATAGCAATAAGGTCTATAAGTTGCATAGATTCATTTATAGATAAAAGCAAGCTTCTAGAAGTTAGAACATACGATTCAATGATGTGGTCAAATCATTTGGCTTATTAAGAATATTGATGAACCATGTGTCTACAGAAAAGAAAATAACAATGCCATCATATTCCTTGTATTGTGTGTAGATGACATACTACTCATGGGTAACGATGTGAGCATGCTATCTTAGACTAAATTGTGATTGTCTAATGTTTTCTCCATGAAAGCCTTAGGAGAAGTAACCTTCATTTTGGGCATTCGTCTCTATAGAGATAGAGCAAAATAAATGATAGGCCTTTCCCAGAGTCTATAAATAGATAAAGTATTGAAGAAGTTCAGTACAGAAGATTCCTTATGTTTCAGCAATAAGCAGTCTTATGTATGCCATGCAATATACTAAACCTGATATAGCATATGCTATGAGTGTCACGAGTAGATATCAGGCAAATCCAAGAGAAAAACATTGGATTGCAGTCAAAAAAATTCGAGAGTACTTGAAAAGAACTAAAGATTTAATGTTGACCTATAAGGTGGTGAGTTAAAACTTGAGGGTTACACTTATTCTGATTTCCAATTAGATATAAATGATAGAAAATCTATCTCTATATTTGTCTTCATATGTGATAGAGGTGCTGTCTATTGGAAGAGTTCCAAACAGACTACAATAGCTTACTCCACTACAAAAGCTGAGTATATATCTTTACTTCTGAAGTTACGAAAGAGGCTATCTAGATCTGTAAGTTCGTGATAGAACTTGGAGTGGTTCCTTCCATAGTTGACCTAATAGCTTTGTACTGTGACAATAATAGAGCTATAGCTCAAGCTAAGGAGCTGAGGTCTTACTAGAATTCTAAACATATTCAGAGAAAATATCATTTGATTAGAGAGTTTATAGCAGATAAACAACTGGTTGTGCAGAAAACCCTCGCCACGAATAACGCGGCGGATTCATTGACTAAACTTATAACACATTAGCAACTGGATCACCACCAGAAGAGGGTGGGTATTTTATACCACAGTGATTGGCTCTAATACAAATGAAAGTTTATTAGAGATATACCCTAGAACCAACCGTGTCATGTGGTTCAGGGATATCATTCCTTGTATATGAATATTTTATAATTAATTGTAAAGTTGTTTACGATTAATAAAATAGCATTTATATTATTTTGTATTTACAGTTGTTTTAATAAATAATTAATGCAGAATGAGATCTCATGATGTATTATGATGTCATAACTCTATCTACAAGAAATTATAGATATAAGTACAGAGTTTTGATTTGAATACATTCGAATCAGTTCTCGGTTGAGGTGATATCATATGGGACTATGACATTACATGACTGGTATGTTTAATGCTGTCATTGAATGCTAATAGTTGAGTGACGAGTCTCATGTCAGAAGAGCATAAACTAGAGTGACGCGTTTGAGAATGTGTTACTGAGCGTAACTAAACGTGATGAATTACATGGGTGATTATCCACAGTTAATGATACATCACACAACCGTACTAGTGTACCACTAGTCCTTTGACCTTAGATGTCACTACTGCTATCTATATTGAGGCACATCGTTCACTTATATATATCACACTATGCTAGCAACACTTGGTGAAAGAAGTTTGTTGGCAATGTAATCTTCATGTATGAGGACTAATGATGACCAATATGGAATTTACTGGCTTAAATATTTGGAGCTTGAAATCCTAAGCAGGGATGTCATACATAGGAATGAAATCTCTTGCCAAAGTACGTGTTTTTTGTAAAGGTGTTTTTTGATATACAAATCATGTATATGATTTAAGACCTTGTTCCTATGATTGAGTTAGGGGTTTGACTATCTATGACCTGCACTTGATTGGGAGTTGACAGTAGAGAGACTTTACTACATGTACGTACAGCTATATGGATTCATTAGTGTTTGGAGGTCGTAGCATTTTGCTAGAGGTTGCACATGATCATTTGGAACTTCGAATACAAGGAGTTGTACCAAAGTGATGCGAAAGGGTTCGTATCTGCATATGTCCAGTTCATGGTGAACCCAGCCTATCATAACACATCGGTTACTTAATGATGATGGTTATTGCCATATACGATATCATTAAACTAGTTAATAAAATTGTTACAATATTTGATCAAATGATAATTTAATTCTTTATTGTAAAGAATTAATTTCCTGGCTTAGACATGCTAGCACACGTATGTGTGAAAAATATTTCGGTAATAATTCGAATTACGTAAATGTGATTTACGAAAATATGGAAACAAAGAAAATATATTTGTCATGAGAATATTAATAAATAACTTGTTTATTTATTAATGATTAAATAATTGTTATTTGATCAAATGGATACTTGCTTGATAAATGGCACCATGTAATGTTGTCAAGTGTCTTTTTGTATTTAATGCTTGAATATCAAACATTATAAGTGATGATTATATTTAATTATTACATTTAATTATATATGATATAATATTAAAATGTAATTATTATATTTTATTTTTATTGTATAAATAAAAATAAAACACTCTCTCTCTCGTAAAATATCTTAAGAGTGCATATATATATTAATATGATTAATATTATATATATTAAGATATTTTAAGTTACATTAAATGTTTAATGTAACATGAATGGATTTTGGAATCATTCATGAGCATATGCCACTTGAAATCCACTTCTTTGTTTTGACCAGTGTGAGTAAAGGAAATAAAAGAGGCACGTGTAATTTGGAAAAATATATATAATACACAATTAGGTATTTTCAAGAAGATTGAAATCCCTAAATAGTGTGCTTCTTCTTTTTCTCCCCTCTCTGCCGAGAGTCTATTGGTGAATGGATCTAAGGTTTTTGTTTTGAACAAAATCAAAAGAGGAAGAAAGAGAAGAATAGAGAGAGAAAGCAAAGAGAGGAAAGTGATGAAAATGGTTTTCATGAGTTTCCTTTTCTTCAACAAGAACTAGAAGTTTTTTAGATCTAGAACACTTGTTCTTGAGTTTCTATACACGAATTTGGGTAATTGGAACCCGTCACTATCAATCTGGTGTGTGTGTGACATGCCCTCAAGCTAACGAGTAGCTTGTTCAGAAGATTGACACTTAAGGTATGTGTGCTTTTATGTGTTGATCATTTTGTTTAAAAAGTTTAAAATTTTAAAAATGCACATACATCCATGTTTACGGTCTTTGGGTGAGCCTTTCCGCACTTGCCGTGTGATGGCAATGGCTCCCATCTTCGTTAAGCCTGTCGAAAGCATGTCCGAGAAACCATTCCGTA
The DNA here is from genome assembly GCA_035584115.1 of Cedrela odorata. Lineage (NCBI taxonomy): Eukaryota > Viridiplantae > Streptophyta > Magnoliopsida > Sapindales > Meliaceae > Cedrela > Cedrela odorata. The sequence goes on from JAXCLQ010025793.1 coordinate 21,333, forward strand.
CGTGCACCTCCGCTGGGTGTAGCCATCCCCTTCAAGTACAGTATAATTGACGGAGAGGTATATAAACGAGGTTATAGCACCTCATACCTTAAATGTCTTAGACTTGAAGAAACGACTAGGATTTTAGAAGAAATCCATCGTAGAGTATGTGGCGGACATAGAAGAGCTTGATCCATTGCTCACAAGGTCCTAAGGCAAAGGTACTATTGGTCGACACTCTCATAAGATGCAGCGCAGGTAGCAAAAACTTGCCATGAATGTCAGGTGGATGATGATATTCCAAAGTAACCTTTCGAGAACTTAACGCTTTTATCGAGCCCCTGGTGGAAGTCAATACCAAATATGCAGTAGTAGTCATTGATTACTTCACCAAATGGGTAGAAGCTAAGCCATTGACCGCCATCACTAAGAAAAGGGTCATGACATTTGTCAAACATAACATCATCTATCGCTTTGGGGTACCACAGGTACTGATCACAAATAATGAAAAAAAATTTGACAACTCGAGTTTCAAGGAATTCTGCTCGGACTACTCTATCGACCTTAGATTTGCAACGCTTGCTCATCAAAAAGCCAATGGGCAAGTGCAAGCCACCAACAAGGCCATTAAAAATGCACTTAAAAAGAAACTCAAAGAACACAAAGGTGCATAGATTGATAAACTTCCCGAAGTCTTTTAGACCTACCAGATCACTCTGAAAGTGGCCACGAGGGAAACTCTTTATAGTCTAACTTTCGAGTGCGAGGATGTCTGGCTTGAAGGCATCACAGGCTAAAGTAATAATTCTAATTCACTGAGTGAGTTAGTCAGCAAATGAAAAAGAAAACAAGAACAAGCAAGACAACTCAAAAATAGATTAAAGATATTTCAATAATGTATAAATCCATTACATTATAAAAAAAATGAATGAAATGTATAGTCTTATGCAGTTAGGTCAACTAGAGGATTAGTTGGGTCGGCTGGAAGATTGACTGTATCGGCAAGAGTGACCTCGGGAGCAGGAATGGTCTCAAGAACTGTATCAAAGGTAGTAAAGGAGACTCGACAAGAGCAACCTTAGTCCCTTCAAGAAGAGCAACCTTGGCATGCCTAGAGGAAACTCATCAACCAACTCGACAAATGGAATATGAGCTATTTTTAGGTTGGGATGAGTCTCTCCCTCAGGCATGATGCCATTGAGGAGTCCCTGTTTCGGTGTGGAGGCTCCCGCCCCAAGGCTTCATATAACTAGCTTAAATTGAGATGAGGATATTTGCACTGGAGCATCTCACAGGTCAGGTCAATACTATCATTGACCCCCTCCTAAAGCTGAGCTCGCATCATTTTATCATCTTCCTCTATCTATCAAGATAAACGTAAATTCCACTGCCTCTCCGTGTCCAGATTCTGTTGTAGCTCTTCACACACCTTGTCAAAATCTTGAAGGAACTTCTGACCTTCCTCCCTCAGGCCATTAAGCTCTAACTCCAGGATGCCCAACCTCTTATTGGCCTCAGCAAGGGAGGACTCTGATGTGGCCACCTTAACTTGAAGTTCCTCTCATTCCTAAGCCCACTTGCTCAGGTCAGATTCGAACTTAGTCCTCTCTATGACCAAGCTCTGTTCTACCTTCTCGACTCTCTTCTTAGCCTTTGATGCCCTAGAAAAATCCTCTACAAAGGCACCCTGCTACAACACAATCATATACTAAAGTTAAAAATCACCAACACAAAATGGTTAGAAGTAAAATTAAAAGAAAACATCTTTACAAGACTAAAAGGAAATCAACTCACCTGACCAACCACTTCAGTTAAAGATTCAATAGTGTTCTCGTTCGAGAGCCCAACAAGGTCTTCAAAATACTTAGGGCTGATACTCTAGGCCTGCTAGTTGATGCATGGAAAGAAGCGTGAAAAAAATTTCATTTTCCCTAAAGGAAGATCCTTAGGAAGAAGCTCAGGCGTTTCGTCTAGCTCCTTGTTAGACTAGCCAAACATCTGTTTCTTCTTTCAGAACTTCTCCTTAGATGCAACAACCACAGCCTTCCATTTTCTTTTCCACTTATCTGCTAAATAAACAGAATAAGGGGACACCGAGTCTTAGATATTTACTTTTTGCAACCTTTTATGAGGCGAATTGATCCTTAGAAACATAGAAACCCACGAGACCCAAAGAGGTTAGATCATCATCCAAAAACAAAATGCTCTGGTAAGAGGCTGATGACCTAGCCATCCTCACCCTTTCTTGGCTATGAAGGTCTAACCCAGGCAAGTCAATCCAAGTACCTACCTCTCCAAAAAGTCTCAGCACCTGAACTTGTTGACTAGAGTTTCAATTTTCACCCACAAAGAACCACTTTTTTTTCCAATTTTTATTATTAAAAGGGTTACTAGTGACTGGGTTTTGTTTTTTGGGACGGTTTTGAAGGTAATACCAACCTAGGCTCTTTATGGGGGTTTTTTTTTAGTATGTACATGTATTCAATCTCTTCCAGAGAAGAGTCGAGGTTAGAAATCTTATATCATAAGACAAACAGACTAGTTACGATTCTCTAACTATTTAGATTTAATTGGTAAGAGAGAACCCTAAAATAGGCAAGAATTTGGATGAAATAGGGCTGGATAAGAAACCTAACCCTAGGTGAAATAATTCCTCATTAAAGGCAATTTCACCCTCGGGAGGACAACTAGAGAGCTTGTTTGTTTCTAAAATTATAAGGTAAATACTCTCTGGGATATTGTACATCCTAAAATAGACCTCCAAGTTTGACTCCCTAGTACTCGAAGGATACCAATCAACCTCATAGGGTGTTGAGTTCTACTTATCCAAGATGGGAGCAGGAACAGGAGCAATAGTCATCTCTCCGTCGGAGTTGCCTTCCCTAAAAGCAACGACATTGTCAATAGAATTCATCTTTGCTCATATGAAAAAATAAGGCAATCATAAGTCGCTTTAAGATTATCAACAACTCACTAAGTTTACGCTTAAGGTCTCTAATCCTAGGGGATTACCTACCAATTATCGCAACCAAAAAATAATACCACAAATCCAACAAATAGTAAGTAAGAAAGAGAAAAAGAGACTTACTTGTTGTTGTTAAAAGAGAAAGAAGCTCGAAATCTTTGATTGAAATTCGAAGTTGCTACTATTGAAACTGTTGGAAATGCTAAGAAAATGACGGTGTAAAATGAAGACAAAAAAGGGTAGAAAAATTAAAGAAATGAGTATTTAAAGAAGTAGAATAACCCTAACCATTGATACGCGTTATGGATTAAGGGATAAAATGACACCACATCGAAAAAGCAGCTGAGAGAACGTCTCTTATTAATGGGAAAAGAGGCAACCATCATTAAGGTCAGTATGATCTCTTAAGGACCAAAGCGTCATGATCCCGAGAACCAACCACAATCTGTCACATATAGGAAATTAGCGGATTTTAAGTTAGACATTTAATTCTAACAGGCAGATGCGTCTCTTCAAATGATAGCTCTTAGTTTTTGTCAAAAATAGCTATTTTGACTAAAACTAGGGGCTTGATGTTTAGTATATAGTTCAGAATATATGTAAAGCCCAATAGGTCGTAGGCCTAAGATAAACCCGAACAGAATTACCTAGAAGATGACAAGGACTTCAAGAGTAGAGAAAGTTAAGGCCTTTTAGTTCACTTAGAAGGCCTTGGCTCAAAACCTCATTCAAGGGCCATTACGTGAAGGTCTAGGATACAACTAACAATAGTCTGAGACATGCAACTCTTGGGCTTATCTCAAGCGTGCAAAGAAGTCTCATGTAGTGGTTTCCAAGACCTCACTACAGCTGCGTATCTATGGAGGATGCGTTTCCCTCCCAAGTTCTTCCCAAATTATGCTACAACAAGAATTTTTAACAAGTAAAACTTTTTGCATAATAAGAATCCTAAGCCTAGTAAACACACTTTACGCAAAATGGGCATGAAATTCCACAAAATTCGAAAGCCGATGTTTATCTAATAGAATCTTCGTGATTCTTACATAACGAGATATCTATTTTCAAATTTTATAGAATTTTACAAAACTTGAGAAACACGAATATCTATAAAAGGAGAACGACGACGACCAGGTATGAATAATGAAAATCTGATATTAAAAGCCATATATTATGCCTTTCTTCTTTTTCATAAACGAGAAAAATCCTAACTTAAGTATCGGAGGATTTTCGCCAAACAACCGGCTTTTACCCCCTTAGGTTTAAGTTATGAATGCAGGTTAAACTATTAGTCAAGCAAGAAGAAAAAGATTATTGCTAGTGCACGAAGTCTGCAAAAGGATTTTTGCTGCATCAACAATATATATTTGCTAAAAGTGAGTATGAGAGAGAGAGAGAGATTTTATTTATACAATATATAATAAAATAAAATGATTACAATTTAATATTATTTCTTACATATATATATAAGTGCAATTATTACTCCTACAATGTTTGACTTTCAAACATTAATTGTAAAAGATGCTTTTTTTTCTTTTTTTCTTCTTTAATCATAATTAAAGAATTATTCTTAACCATTGATTCATAATGAATGGATAAGATCTAACCAAGAATTTGACACTTGGCAGCATCACATGGTGCCATTTGTCAATCAATAATTCATTTGATCAAATAATAATTATTTAATCATTAATAAATAAATTATTTATTTATTAATATCCTTATAATAAAATGTATTTTTTAAGTCTTCATTTATCCGTAAATCATATTTAAGATATCTGAAGTACATTGAACTGCAGTCAAACGAATCCTGAAGTACTTGAAAAGAATTAAGGATTTGGTTTTGACTTATGGGAGAAGTGAGTTGAAACTCGAGGGTTATACTGATTCTGATTTCTAATCAGATGTAGATGATAGAAAATTTATTTCTGCATTTGTCTTCATATTTAATAGAGGTGTTGCTTGTTGGAAGAGTTCTATGCAGATTAGCACAGCTGACTCCACTACAGAAGCTAAGTATGTCGCTACTTCTGAAGCTGTGAAAGAAATTATTTGGATCTATAAGTTTGTTACAGAACTTGAAGTCGTTCCTTTCATAATTGACCTAGTAACTTTGTACTGTGACAATAATGGAGTTAAAGTTCAAACTAAAAAACCAAGGTCTCACCAGAAATCTAAACATATTCAAAAGAAATACCACTTGGTCAGAGAGTTTATATCAGATAAATAGTTACTAATGTAGAAAACCCCGTCTGCCGATAACATTGCAAACCCACTGACTAAGCCGATGACACAACAGCAATTAGATCACCACTTAGAGAATATGGGTATTGGATACCTTGGTAATTAGCTCTAGTGCAAGTGGGAGTTTGTTGAAGATATGCCCTAAAACCAATCATGTCATATGGTTCAAGGATATCATCCTTGTGTATATATATTTCTGTAATTGATTATAAATTAGTTTATGATTGATAAAATAGCTTTTATATTATTTTACATGTTCAATTGCTAATTTATATTGTATATATAAAATGCAGAATGAGATCAAGTGATGTATTATAATGTCAAGACTCTATCTGCAAAGAGTTGTAGATATGATTACAGAGTATATGATTTAAATATATCTAAATCTGTTCTGGGTTGAAGTGTTATCATATAGGAGTATGATATTGCATGAGTGGTATATTTGATGCTGCCAAGGATTAGTATTAGATGCTAATAGTTGGGTGATGAGTCTCATGTTACAAGAGCATAAACATGGGTAATACGTTGGAGAACGTGTTACTGAGCGTGACCAAACGTGACGAATCGCATGGGTGATTATCCACAGTCAATGATATGTTACTCAGCCGTACTAGTGTACCACTAGTCCTATGACTTGAGGTATCACAGTTGCCCTCTGCACTGAGGCACATCGTTCACTTGTGTATATCGCATCGGGCTAACCACGCCTGGTGAAAGAAGTTTGCTAGCAATATGTTTAAGTGTATGAGGACAGGTGATGACCAAGTTGGAATTTACTGGCTCAGATGTTGGAGCTTGAGATTCCAGATGGAACTGTCATATCGGAGAATAAAGTATTTTCCTAAAGCATGTATATCCAAAAAAGTGTTTTGCGTGTTAAAGATATGCCCTAAAACCAATTGTGTCATACGGTTTAGGGATATCATCCTTATGTATATATAACTTACTAATTTACTGTAAACTAGTTTATAATTAATAAAATGACATCTACATCATTTTGCATATACAGTTGCGTATATATACAGATATTATATATATAATGCAAAATGAGATCCCGTGATGTATTATGACGTCATAACTCTATCTATAAGGAGTTGTAGATATGAGTACAGAGTCTGATCTAAATACATCCGAATTAGTGCCTAGTTGAGGTATTGTCATATAGGAGTATGACATTGCATGACTGGCATATTTGATGTTGTCAAGGATTAGTATTTGATGCTAATAGTTGGGTGACGAGTCTCATGTCACAAGAGCATAAATATAAGCAATACACTGGAGTGCGTGTTACTGAACGTGACCAAACGTGACGAATCACATGGGTGATTATCCACAGTCAATGATACGTTACACAGCCGTACTAGTATACCACTGGTCCTTTAACATAAGGTATCACAGCTGCCCTCTACATTGAGGCACATCGTTCACTTGTGTATATTGCATCGGGCTAGCCATGCTTGGTGAAAGAAGCTTGTTGGCAATTTGTTTAGGTGTAAGAGTACAGGTGATGACCAAGACGGAATCTGCTAGCTCAGATATTAGAGCTTGAGATCCTAGGCAAGAATGTCATACATGGTAAATGAAATCTCTGGCCAGAGTACGTGTTTTCGGAAAGGTATTTTCGAATACATGATTCATGTATATGATTTGAGACCTTGTTCCTATGATTGAGTTAGAGATTTGACAATTCCATAACCTGCGCTCGATTGGGAGTCGGCAGCAGATGGACATTACTACATGTCGTACGACTATATAGATTCATCAGTGTCTGAGGGCATCTTGCTAGAGGTTGCATATGATCATTGGAAACTTTAGTTGCAAAGAGTTGTACGTAAATATGATTTGCGGATGTAATAATATTAATATATTCTTATTATATTTTAATATGGTTAAAGTAATCATAAAATATAATTATTAATTATATTAATATAATTATAAATATCTAATATATATATATATTATTGATATATATATATATGTATATATATGTAAGACATTTATTAATATATATGTATATAAATATATACATATATGTATCTCTCTCTCTCATTTTGATATATATATATATATGTTAATTTGATTAATATATATATATTATATTTATAATGTATTAATAATGTATTAATCATTAATGTATGTATATATATGTATTAAAGGAATGCATGTATATGATTTATACACATGCATACATATCGACCTAAATTAGCAATGACTCATTGTTGCATTAATTGAATGTTTTGATATTTTGCAAATGTAAGTCGACTGATTGAAGAGGGAGTCGATGGAAAGAAAGCTTAAGGGTTAAGCTTGCTTATACATATATATATAGACATACATACAGAATACGGGTAAGTGTTTTTCTTCTTTGTTTTTCCAAAATTTGAAAACACTTCTTCTTCTTCTCCTTCAAACTGAAAGTTGCTTGAGGAAGCAAATTCTGGTTGTCTGGTTGTGAATCAAGGCAAAGAATGAAGAAAGAAGCAAGTTTGGTTGTGAACCAAAGCTTGAACAGAAGAGAGAGAAGGGAAAAACCGTAGAGAGAGAATGTAACACCTGTAATTTCCTTTATAGATGTATGAGCCTAGTTTTGTAAGTTTGAAAAAATGTAGTAGACATAAAATGGGAATTTTATGGTTAACAAGGTTATTTTTGGAATTTTGGATTATGAATTAAAATAAAATCTAAGTGGGCTAAGAATATATATATATATATATATAT
>JAXCLQ010025804.1:0-29232 GCA_035584115.1 Cedrela odorata
TTTAATATATAGTTTAATGAGTCAAATTAAACTAATATATAGTTATTAACTTATTATAACTTATAAGTATAGATGGTCCCATATGTTATTTTTTGAAATTATTTAATATTTTTTATGTTTAAAAAATTAACAATGTCAATCAAGGATATATATATATATATATATATCTATATACACTAAATTTAATTTATAGTTTAAAAGCAACACGTTACACACAATTGTTAATATACGTGATTATTAATCTATAATATTTATAACACACTAATATAGTAATAATACTAATATATATCATTACTAATATAGTAATATATATAGTTTAAAAGTAATACATTATCGGTTAGTTTTTTCGGTTTCGGGTATACTTGCTCTCTCCTTAGTACACCTATATATATATATATTTTTTTTTTTTTTGCAATTTAAACAATTGTTCAAAGTCAAATCAATTAATTAACAATTTTGCAAACTACAAAGATGGCACATGTACTAACAATATACAGACATGTTCTATTTTGTGAATACTATTTCTGTCAATTTATTTTGTGAATCAATTCAATTAACCTCGTTAACTAATTAAATATATATTTAATATGGATTATATACAACTATTTAATAATATACAACTCTTAGTTATGGTAAATAAGTATTAGTGAAGAATATACAACTCAATTAAATTAACCATGGTAATTATTTAATTTAACATGGATTATATTTAATTATTTAATATACAAGTCTTTACAAACACAAATATTTCCTTTAAAATTTCTAACCAATAGTAACAAAGTTCTTATTTCTAAGGAAACTAAATATAATTAAGGGAGAGTAATAACTTTCTTCCTTTTATATAATATGTAATTAATTGATAAATCTTAACTTTTTCAAAATATGAATCAGTTAAGGCACTTTTTGAAATGAGTATAAATTTTTTAATTCTTTTTACTTTGCCCAACAATGCAGTTTTTTGGTGGGAGTAAGAAAATTTTAATTTCTTTTAACCAGCTCCCAATTACTAATATAAATACAACATCACACCCAAGTAAATATAAATTGCTTCATAAAACCTATCTAACATTGTTTTTTAGTTCTTTTTTCTCGTCCCTTTAACACACACCTTAAGCAGTTTATTTTTGCATGTGTCTTCATCTGCTCCGACTTCTCTTCCACTATCTGTAAACTGACCATCTACATAGGTAAGCCAAAAGACCAAACCAGCTACCACTTCTCTGGATTCTCCCTCCAAAAAGGCACAATAAGCCATTGTAACCATCGTCGATTATCAATTCAACAACAAGGTTTGTATTAAGACCTTTTTTGTTATTAACCTAAATCCCTAAATTAATGTGAATATGGTGTTAGTTATTTGGTTTTGATTGTATTCAATAAAGATTAATTATTCTTTGTATGAGTCATTTCTTCATAGGATTTAATAAATTTTTAAGTTTGAAAACTAATCCAAAAAGAGAGCATAAAGAAACAAGTTTGTGATGATTCCTTTCATTTGATTTTAAAATGTTTTATATATATATATATATCATGTCTATGCCAAACATTAAATTTATCAATGCCATTATGCCACCGACTTATAATTGACCAAATTGTAGAACAATAGTGTTAACTTAACATTCTTACATTTTTAATAATTTTAAAGGAAAATTTTCATTAACTGATTAACAAGAGTGTTAACTGGTTAATAAGCTTTTGTTTTTTTAAGAATTTTGAAGGCAGAATTGCATTAACCAATTAACAATAGTGTTAAACTGGTTAACATACTTTTGTTTTTTACAATTTTAAAGGTAGAATTGCATTAACCGGTTAACAAAAGTGTTAACTGGTTAATAAACTTTAATTTATTAAAATTTTGAACGCATAAATGCGTTAACCGATAGTGTTAACTGGTTAATATGCTTATGTTTTTTTTTTTAGAATTTTAAAGGTATAATTGTGTTAACAAGAGTGTTAACTGGTTATCATAATTCTATTTTTTTCTTAATCAATTAACAATCTTCATTTACTTAGTCTTTTTATTTTAGTAAATAATTATAATCATTTTTTTGTCTATTGTTCAGAATGGCACCAGGAAAATGAGGTAAGAGAAGGAGAACTACAAATCAACTCCAATCAGTAAATACTCAAGGCCAGTCAACTAATGTTCACTCTAATTCTCAAGTCTAGTAAGCTAATGTTCACTCAAAAACTCAAGGAAATGATGTACAATCAAATGCTCATAAAGGTTAGTCAGCAGATGTTCAATCAAATGCTCAAGGTCAGTCACCTAATAAGGTTTAATCAAATAAAGTTAATCATAACACCCTAAAAGTGTGTGAGGTTTAATGCGGGGGCTAGGACTTGAAAAACTTATAAAAGGAAATAATAAAATGGTAATAATATATCAATAGGTAAGGGTAGGTTTATTTATGAAATTCAATCAATTAAGTTATCTTCTAAAATTGGAGTCATTTCTCGACAAATCATCTTAGTGCCAACAAAATGGAGAGCTTTGAGGATGAAAACAAGTTTCATGTATTGAAAAGACTTAATGTAAGTGAGAAGTATTAATTATGATTTATATATATATATATATAGTTATAATATATTATAACCACTCTTTCATTTTCTTTTTTAGATAAAGTTTCAGATGAAATTGAATGAAGATTACGTCAAGAACTCTGTCATGTCCATTGTGTCGAAATTATCCAAAAAGCAACGCTACAGGCTTTATAAGTACTATAAAAGTTTTGAGAATGATGAAGTGGCATGCCAAAATAACCATCATAAGTTCGAATTGACTTAAGAAAATTGGGAAAGCCTATGTGATTTGTTCTAGGATCCTAATTATCAAGTCTAATTTCTTGTTCATATATTAATCATTTTTTTAAAATTATACTTAAACCATGTAATCTGTTTTTAAGCTATATTTTTAATTATACTTACATCATGTGACATGTTTATACTTACGAAGAGGAAGTGTGAAACCAATCAAAGAGTTCGAAATAGAGTTAAGATTACTCATAACCAAAGATCGAGGGCATTTGTTGCAAGTCAATATGCCATGGTAGATTTTTACATTTCCATATATTATTAAATGTGACATTTCTTTTTAAATGCTTTTAAACAATAATATTTATTGTATTTACAACTATGTAGCGTAAAGATGACCAATAACCTAATATAATGAAAATTTTTAAGGTGACTCATTACTCAATGAGTAAAGAAAGGTCAGCACCTGAGGCTCAAATAGCTTATGTAAAATTTTTCAAAATAACATATAATCATAATTCTTTGGCATAATTCTTTTAGTTAATCATAATTTTTATCTAATTTTTAGGAGAGAATGGAAGAGTTATTTTCAAATACTATTGAAGATAGAATGAAATCTAAAAGTATTGATGTCATTGTCGATGTTGTGCTTGGTACTAAGTACATTAAAGAGCTTGGATATGGACTTATACCTATTGAGAATATCTCGAATATAAGTGTTGTTGAGTTAAAAGAAACTCTTACATAAACATAAGATGAGCTTCAATAATATAAGTCAAATTATGATGTGATTAGAGATCAAATAGAAGCTATGACACAAGCTTTATTAGCTGTCGGAATCTAAGTGCTCATTCCTTAATTTCCAGGTATAAATTTTATTTGATTATTTTTTAGTTTTTAATAGATTTTTGTTCTACCTATTTCTATTTTGAAGAATAATTTTTGTACAATAATGACATTACAAGTTTTAAATCAAAGTGTTTGGAGTAAAATAGTATACATTGTGAACCATGTAAATTTGTTAATTTTTTTTATTTGTTAGTGAAAGAATGCTATATATCTAAGTTTATAATGACAACTAAGTTTATTTATCTCAGGTTTAAGTGAGACAGACTCTACTCCAACAAAAACAACATCGATATAGGACTTGACATTATGAGAACTCACGTGACAAGTTTATTATAGTTATCTTTGATACTCATTATTTGAGGATTCTTAGTTTTTTATGCCATTGGAATATTTTATATTTGTCAAGTTTGTTAGTCCATTACATTACTTTATGATTCTAAATTATTGCCATGCATGATACATTTTTTTTTATTAGATTGAGATTATAATGTTGATTTACTTTATTTATGCTATGTTCAAGTAATTTGCCATGATGCAATATTATTTATATAGGATTTGCATCTAAAATATTATTCACATTGGATTTTTCAAAAGAAAATTATTTTTTAATGCACTATTTAATACATTTAGAAAAATGTCACTGAAAATATCATGACAAATATAAAATGTGTTACAAAAAAGTATAAATATTTTTAGGATAATATAATTTTCGTCACACATGATAATACAATAGTCAATTAATGGTGACATTATAAAAATTAATTTATGACGTAATTTTTAATCAACTATATATGCCACAAAATATTTTTTCCTGTGACAATTCTAATTTTGTTATTTTTAATTAAACAAAAAAAAAAACAATTAGTGACAAAAAAATAAGTTTGCTCCTGATGAACTTCATCATCACAAATTAATATTTTTTTTATGACGATCCTATTTTTGTCATTCATAATTGAACAAAAAATACATTCAGTAATAAAAATATATTTTTTTTTGTTCCGGACGAAATTCATCATCACCAATTATCATTTTTTGTGTGATGATCTTATTTTCGTCATTCTTAATAGACTAAAAAATACATTTAGTAATAAAAATAATTTTTTATTTCTGACAAAATTCACCATCACCAATTACCATTTTTTTGGTGACCCTCATAATTTTGTCATAATTAATTGAACAAAAAATACATTCAGTGACGAAAAATATTTTTTGTTCATAACGAAATTCACCATCACCAATTAACAATATTTTTTTTGGTAACGATTCTAATTTTGTCATAATTAATTGAACAAAAAATACATTTAGTGATGAAAAATATTTTTTATTTGTGGCAAAATTCACCATCATGAATTAACATTTATTTTGTGACGATCATAATTTCATTATTTCGTGGCAATTTTTGTTTTTTGACGAATTTCATCGTTACCAATTAGCATTTTATCATAAATTATTATAATTTTTACAAATATATAGTGACTTTCAATATTTTCTATGACATTATTTTATTACAATAAGTGACGACATAGTTGTCACTTATGATGTGACGATCTTATTATCGTCATATATTTATAAAAGTTTACATCTTAAATTTCATCGCCTAATAGTCATAATTACGTGATGAAAAACTCAATCGTCACATTAATCCTTTAGCAATGATGAACAGGTGACGACAAATTTGATGAAAAAAATTGTCATAAAATATTAAGCGTGACGAAAATTTGATATTTAATAACATTAATGCATATGCCACCAACAATCCAGAATACAAAGTTTGGAAGGATAATGGCGAATTTCTAATGACTTGGCTAAGAGAAATGATGATGGAAGACGTCCTCACGATGGTTGTTAATAGAGAAACAACAAGGAAAATATAGCTATCAATTGAAGAACAATTGCTTCCTATAACAAAGGAATAAGAATATTAGTTGAAAGACAACCTTTATTCTTTAAAAAGGGGTTCTTCAAGGCTAGATGACTTCCTTAGAAAATTCAAGGGAATCTGTGATAACCTAGCAGTCATAGGAAAGCCAATGACATATAAAGATAAAGTCTTTCAATTGGAAAGAGCACTCAACCCTAAATATGCTGATTTTAGTACAACTATGCTCACCAAGCCGCCTTATCTAAGTATGAAACAGTTTCTTCGTGCATTACAAAATCATGAATTTATTGTGGTTACTTAAAAGAAGGAATAAAAGACTGCAATTGATCCTAATCATGCCTTTCTTGGACAACGAGAATAAGGAAGAAACCAACGAAAATGTCACTTCTATAGTTGCGAAAGAGAACAAAATATAAATGATAGAGGATGAGGAGTTTCAAATAAATACAACAACCAAGATTTTCAACCTTACAACAACACTTCCTACAACAAAGATTGAATAACAACCCATCCTAGTCAAAGATAATCGTTTAACAACAATAACTCTTCAACACAACACAAGAACAACAATGGAGAACTAAAACAAATTAATAACTCAGGTATTGTCTATCAAATTTATGAAAAAAACAATCATAGTGCTGCAATATGCTAGAACAGATATAAATATATTTATCCAGAGGAAGAAGAAACCCCACAAGCTCTTACAGCAATAGATCTCAACGATTTAACATATCAAAACTTTTATGCAGATTTTAGGGCCACTTCGCACATGACTAACAACACAGGTAACCTCGAAAGAATTATCCCTTGTAATGGACAATATAAAATCTTTGTTGGTAATGGTCAAGCATTAAAAATTTCTCATATTGGCAAAACCTTTATAGCAAAAAGACTATAAAGGTTCTTGTTAATAATTTAGTTATTCCGAATTTGAAAAAGAATTTATTATCCATTGGTTTGTTAACTAATGATACTCAATGTAATGTTGAATTTAACTCTTCTGATTTTGTTGTTAAGAGCAATAAGACTAGAATAATAGCTCGAGGGAGTAGGCAAGAAAGTCTATACGCGTTGGATGGAAAGAATGGTGCTACTCTAAATGTAATAAAGGAAGATACGAGAGATTCAATCTTGTGGCATAAAAGACATGGACATCCAAGTCCAAAAATTTTGAAAGTTTTAAATACAAATAAGGAAATCAATATTTCCAATTGGATTAAGAAGCCAGGACTTTGTGTTTCATGCCAATTAGGCAAGAGTTACAAATTTCCTTTTAAAATTATCTAATAAAATTTTTAAATTTCCTTTGCAAAAAGTACATGGTGATTTATGGGGATCTGCTCTTATAAAATCTAATTAAAACTTTTGATAGTATGTAATATTCATTGATGATTGCACTAGATTTTCATGGCTTTTTCCATTAAAATTAAAATATGATTTTTTGACTACTTTCTTAAGTTTCAAAAACAAGTTGAAAATCAAATAGATAGAAAGATAAAAAAAAATTCAAAGCGATAGAGGAGGAGAATTCTCATCTAAAATATTTACAAAGCATTTAGATCATTGTGAAATTCTAAAGCAAATGTCGCCTTGCCTATACATGCCTGAACAAAATGGCATAGTAGAACGCAAATATAGACACATTACAGAGACAACATTGACTATGCTATTTCATGCTTCGCTCATTAAGACTTTGAGTGGAGGCTTTTCTTACACCAACTTACCTTATTAATAGAATGCCTCTCACACCTCTTAGCTTGACAAGTCCTTATAAAAAAAACTTTTCAATGAGTCTCCAAATAATAGTGGTATAAAATTTTTTGGGTGTTGGTCTTTCCCCTATTTAAGAGACTATAGCAAAAACTAAATTTGACATGAAAACTTAACCATGCATTTTTGTTGGCTATAGTCCCAAACATAAGGGATATAGAAGCTTGCATCTTAAAACTAATAGAATATATATTTCTTGGCATGTTACATTTGATGAAAATATTTTTTCATATGTAAATAAATTAACTAACATCTCTAATGACTATTCTAATGTGCAGGAACCTAATGAGATTACCATGTTTCTTATAGGAGATGAATAGTTGTCAACTCGAAAGTCGGAAACACAAAATGAGTTCTCAAACCATTACAACTCTGCAACTAAAAAAAAATTCAACAATACAACCAGTCAATAGCAATAACCTTCCCTTATGGCAATGTGATCATGAAGAACTTCAAAATGAGCTCGAAAACTTCCATCAACTGTAGAATAATTTATAGTAACCTGATCATGCAAATCTTCTAGAAATCAACACAAATTCAACAATACAACTAACCAGCAACCATAACCTTTACTTGCCATAATCTAATCATAAAGACCTTTCAAAATATGAGCCTGAAAACTCCCCTCAATGGCAGAATAGTCCACAGTAACTTGACCATACAAAACTTCCAGAAATTAGGAGTGAACATAGGTTCCAATTGGACTTTAAACCGGCTAGTCCAATTCCTGAACCAAAATCGATTTATTTAGGCCTAGTTCCAGTATTAGAAATAGAAAACTAATTATTTCCATTTGGTTCCAGTTTTCTATCTTATAGAACCGAACCGATAAATCGAATCTTTTTTACCCTACCCGTTTGACCCAAATTTAACCAGACCTAACTCTAAAAAATAATACAACAAAACCTAATTTTTCTTCCTTGACTATTGCCGTTTCCAACCTCTTCTCATTTTCTCTTCCTCTCAACATAGCATACAACCATCCATCACACCACAGCAGCTGCTTCCTGTAACCAATGGTTTATTCGTTTTTGTCAAATCACTGAAATCGGTTCATCATACAAGACATAAGTCCTTAATATTTTTTTACGAGTGGATTATGTTGTGCGATGACAAGTGATGTAGAAGTTATACTTTAGGATAATGCTTATTTCAATAAAGGTGAGCTGACGAAATTTTAAGGGAAAAGAATGACTTTTATTAGCCTTTTGATTTCTTAATTTTTAAACTCTTCGGTGTCTAAACATTTGTTGTTGAGCTTATTGTTTGAATAGGCAGTTGGTTTATGTCAAGGTAATAATTATTTGTTGGCCTATTTAAGTATCAAATGTTTTTATATTGCCCTCTTATTCCTTATGGTCCTTGTAGTCATATTTGTACAAAGGTGCAAACTATACCCAACTTGCCAAAATCTGAAAACAATAAAAATTTTAAGAAGACAGAATGGAATAGAGATTGAGTTCCAGAAGAAAATGATGATTCAAGTGGAACTAAATTCAAAGAGGTGGAAAATATCTTCAACACAAATATTTTTCTTTTTTTCTTTCATTTTCTTTCTCTGGTTTCCCTGGTTGGAGGTTTTTCTTAGATTATGCGATTAGGTGTATTTTTGTGGAATTATTTGGATAGGTTCTAGAAAGAAAATTAATTTGTGGATATGGGATTTGTTTTAATAAATGATGTTTAGTTCAAAATTTAGGTTTGAGGCATACTTTAAATTGAAGCAAAGAGGCTTATGGTTTTAGACTTTCAGTTTTGTTTATTTTGTTCCTAAAAGTTAGAAATTTTGACTTGTTTTACAATTGGGTTTGGAGATTTTTATTGCTTGGTGGTTTTAGTTGTATTTGTTTTCTTGCATTTTGTTATTTACTTTTTTTTTTCATATAATTTTGACTTTTTGTTGTGTTTAAGTGCTTGTAAAAGCTCTGTATTATTTTCATGTATAATTTGAATTTTTTGTCATGTGCCTGTGCATCCATGTTCTATTTCTGCTTATGAGTGTCAATAATTTTTTGCTGAAGTAACTAGCTAAATTGAAGAACTTTATATATTAGTTGGTTTAGATAGCTTTATGTTGGTATACGGGAATGTTAAATGTTTCCTATTCATAAATGCTCCTCTATTACTTCTATGAATCAGTACTGCCTTATTTGAATTCATCATATTGAGTTGTGTACATTAATGCATTAGTTCACCTTGTTTTCTAAATAGTGAAACCAATCTTGGTAAAGTTTGATTTCTTTTTCTAAGAATGCTTATATGGGCATTTCCAAATCTAATTTTAACATATGAAACCTATTTTCAAATATTAATTTCTTTATCTATTTCTTTCTTGAAGACTTGTAACTTACCATGTCTTTTCATTTCTATAAAATATTAAATAATTTACGTGTAAGAGTTTAATCTTTAACTTTATTAAATAATTTACTATTGAGCAATTTTTCTTTATTAATTTATTAATATTTTAATTTTTATTTAGTTTGTGAGAATTTTGGAGTTATTAATTTAAAACGCATATCTTTTACAGTTCTAGAAATTTGCAAAAATGAATGTCAGTAGTAAAGCTAATCAAGCTACTTCTCAAGAAATTTCATGCTCATTTGATAAACAGGGTACCCTTAATAGAATCGGAATCGAACCAGAATTGAATCAGAACTAAAAAATAGGGTATCTTATTAAATAGGGTAGGTTCTGGTTTTAAAATTTAATAACTAAATTTATTTATGGTAGATACCGATTTTGAATAGAGTCGAAACTTGTTTTACTTAACCTTACCAAAAATCAACCCTATAAATTCATATAAGCACCCAGACAACTTGTAAGTGTTGATTAGGTGAGATCAAATAATTTAGGATTTATGGCATTAAATCATGCATTTAAGGTCAATTTTCACAAAACTAATCAATAATATATGACATTAAGCTAACAATTAACTTAAGGATGAAGAGAGAAACCTTGAAATTACAAGATCTCCAAGAGAATTGAACCACTTATATCTTTCCTTGTCTTGGCCATAAGATAGAGAAAGAGTGAAAGCTTGATTGTTTTTGGTTTTAAGAGATAATAATCAATTAATTACAAAATATTGATATTAACCTATATATATATATATATTCCTTTTTACTAAAATGTCCTTGACCTTTTAGTTAAAGACAAATGAGTCCTAAAGCTTGTCTAACAAGCTTTGTAATAGTACAAGGCAAAATGACCATTTTACCCTCATTAAATACTTTAATGATAAAATAGTCCTAAACCTAGTCAAACTTACTTTGAGCTAGGTTATTTTAATTCAATTTTTATTTTAAAATAATAATAAAATGTTGTAACTTACACTAAGTTACATGAGTCAATTATTCAAGTTCTTGGGTTTGTTAAACTATTTAACGTATAAACAACACATGACTAAACCGACTTCTGTGTAGAAGAAGTGATTAGTCTCGCATTTATACACCATATGAACCATGTGTATCTATATCGATTAACGACTATAGCGTTTCAGGTTCAAGAAGTAGTTAACACACTACTTCCGTGTGAATCATCATATCTTTGGACAAGTTCGAAAAATAGTTTTCTAATTGTTATTCCATACAAATGTTATAATGACATGATTATAATGTCACCCGCATTAATATCATCTCATGATATTCACTGGAGACATTCAGTATATCTACTGTACAACATCAATGTCCATTCAATATTACATATGTAGGGAACTATTTGGATAATCTAATTATCTTGGACAATTCATATGCATATTCTATCATTAGTATGTATATATAGAATAAGCAACATACACACATGAATTGAAACAATTTCTTTTATTAACAAATATGTATAGTACATATCACAATAATAATTGAACATAATATGCTCAAAATCGACAATACGAATGGTTTTAGGGCATATTGTATTAACACAGCCCACTGCAAACTGATCATAATATCCTTCAGCAATCAGCATATCCGAATGTCGCACCCGAATTACTGAATATCTTACCTATATTTGAATCTATTTCAATGGAATTAAATCTCCAGCCACTGAGTTTCTTCTCTCAGCCAATTCATACTATAAACACTACAAATTCCTTTAAAAATTCAAGACAAATAAGATTACCATTTCATACTCAGCCTTCAAAGCAAAATGATTATTTAGATACAAAGTTACAAAGCACTTCCAAGAGTTTAGGAAATAAACATTTCAATGAAAGTCCTCCTAACATCTCCAACCATTTGTCCATAAGCTCTCTATTTCAATCAAGAATACATCCACTTCATCTGAAAACACTCATCCCATGATTTCTCACATAAACTCAGGGTCAATCCTTAATTAACGCGGCAAGTCAGTCATGTAATTCAAACAGAACTAAAAACACTAAAATCAGCTCTCAAATTATAGAACTCACCCCAAGATTTATAGGGTATAATAGTAAACTTAAGATTGGTATGTCAATTTAGGCGTAAAGTAAATAAAAATAGAATTAGGGGTATCTTGGTAATTTGTGATAGCTATTGTAGCAATATCAGAATTTATGCTAGTTAATACTAGATGAAAGCTTGTAATGTCTAGGTTATCATGCCATAAACAGCGCTTAAATTGGATAAGTATTGAGAGAGTTATAGCTCTTTATGCTAAATGTGTAAAAATGGGTTCGATTTCTAAAGTAACTCATCTATAACATTATGTTTTTCTATAAATTTTTAGAGAGAAAGGAAGTTTATGATGCGTAGAGTCCAACACCACAAACGGCACTCAATTTGGGTAAGGTATGATGAAGTTATGACGTTTTTCGTAAAAATCTCGCAAATAAATCGGAAAAGTAAAAAATTGAGCCTACTACGAAGACGGGTCGCGAAACCTAGGTCAGGACACGAAATGGGACGGGACAAGAAAATAACAAATTTATCTCGAAATAACAAATTGCCAAAATAAATGACAATTTTGCCCCTGATAACTATAAATATGACTTATAGGGTGCATTTTCAAAGGGGAGAGAGATAGAGAGAAGAAAGTAGAGAGAGAGAATAATTTTGGTTATAACTTTGCGTACACACATCGGATTAATACACTATTTACACCATTGGACTTGTGTTGACAAGGAGAATTAGAGTCAGGTCTTAGATTGTCAGAAAAGTTGCTGGAATAATACCCAGAGCTCCATTGCAACTTTGTCAAAATTTTAATTTTTTCGCAATTCAGCATTAAAAATCATAATTTTTACCTCGTAAAAGCTAGATAAGCTCTTAGTGAGTAGTTTCTCACTATAAGATCTAATGTCTTATAAATTTAAGAGGGTAACATAGATAGAGTTTATAATTGGTTAAATCTTAGTTTTTTAGTTTGAAAGCTTTGTTATGAATGATGCGATGAATAGGTTGTTAGTAAGAAATTGTTAGAGTAAATAATTATAATATTGGGTATTATAAAATTAAAAGTTTAAAAAATATTAGTTTATGATCACTTGGTACGCCAAATGTTTGATAAAATGTCTAAGTAGTTGTAAGTGTTAACATATTGTGAAATCAATGACTAGGTATATTGTTATGAATAATGTAATGCATGATGTGATGAATGAATTATGAAAACCATATCATGAAATGTATGAAATTGTATAAATTATAAAAAGGCAAGTTGGTCGCATACCAAGTGTTTGATAAAATATCTAAATAACGTATTGATTAATGAATTAATAATGTATAACACGTGTGAGTGAATATGAATTGTGAACTTTGTGTAACGATGATGAGACATGTAACGGTCCATGATGATGAAAGGGTGTGTGAAGGTCTTCTCAAGATGACAACCTAATATCAGCCATGCTTAATGCTTATTCTTACGAGCTACGATCTTAAAGAGAATAAAGTATTGAATATCTATTCTTGGGGGCTTCGGCCTTAGAGAGAATAGGGTATTAAGTGTCTATTCTTGCGAGCAATGGCCCTAGAGAGAATGAGGGGTTTTTAGGACCTAATATCGATCATACTTTGATACCCATTCATAAAAGTGACGACCCAACAGTCGATAAGGGTATCGAAGTTCTATTCTTGCATGCTATGACCTTAGAGAGAATGAGATGTTAGAGATCTATTTATGAGGAAGATAGTCTAATAGATGAGAATCAGGATTGTGTGTTGTGTTATATGGGGCTATATTGTGATTATATAGCTGAGATATATTTTAGTTAGATTGCTTAGGTATTTTGGATTATGGGTCAAGTGACCTACTTACTAAGCTTATTAGCTCACTACTCTACATTTTCTAGTTTTGCAAGTCTGTCCCAACTACCAGACTCCTCTGCAGCATCACAATAGTAGATCGGGTATATCCAGACCCTTTACGAAATTGTTGCCATTTTGTATACCCATTGTATAGTGTCATTATTGTGGGCATGGGGTATTTTTTGTTTATGACATATAACTATGGAGCGGTTATACATTATAACGTACTCATCATTCTTTTTGGATTGTTAAATATTATATATATTTATATAATTATTTCACTTTCTTTTATTTTCGAACATTATATAAATATTAGACTATTTTTAGTAAAGTTATTTCTTTTCTATTCAATTTGCAAAATCTATAGAAATAAAATGTTTTATACTTTAAACATGTCATTGTTCATGAGATTGTCAAGCCACGGATGGACAATGCATTGCATGGTTGTTGAGATGCTCTCGACATATGAGGGTTGAACCTTATTGTAAAAATGACATTATTATTGAATGACATGATATAAATTAGTTGAGTATGTAGTAGCCTAATCAACTTGCAATGTCTCTCGTAAGGTAGGGCCTGCCTTGTAGAGGGGTAGTTGTGACACAAACATTCTTGCTGGGTTGATGCTATGAAGGAAGAACTTGAAGCCCTTTTATCATAATAAAACTCGGACGCTTGTTCCTCGACCTACGAATACTAACATCATTCGATCCAAATGGATTTACAAAATCAAGTATAAAGAAGATAGTTCAATTGAGAGATTTAAAGCACAATTAGTCGCTAAAAGCTTCACATAAGTCCCTAGAATTGATTTTGACAAAACCATCAGCCCCATCATTAAACATACAACCATACAACTAATATTATCTCTCGTAGTTAATTCAAAATGGGTCCTTAAACAGTTTGACGTACAAAATGCTTTCTTACACAGAAGTCTCAAAGAAATTGTTTTCATGGAACAGCTGTTGAGTTTTGCCAATTCTACTTTTCTCGATCATATGTGTCAACCACATAAATCATTCTATGGTCTTAAACAGACCTCTAGAGCTTGGTTTGATTGTTTATCTCAAGCGTTATTTGATCTTGGTTTTTATAACAGCAAAGCAAATACATCTTTATTTATTTACCGTATAAAAAAATACTTTTATATTAATCCTTGTTTATGTAGATGATGTGATTATCACAGGGAACAATGAAGTTTTCATCCAATCCATCATACAACAACTTGCTTCTAAATTTAATGTAAAGGATCTTAGATTACTAAGTTACTTTTTAGGAATTAAGATCAAAAGATTTAATGGTGGTTTTTTCTTGTCACAGACAGAATACACAAATGACTTATTGATGGATACACACACGCTGAAATGTTCGTCTATTGCAACCTTAATAGTGATCAAAGCCAACCTTACTTCTGATGATCCAGATCCAGTAAACGTAACTACATACAGAAGTCTTGTCAAAAAACTACAATACCTTACTTTCACAAGACCGAACATCACACATTTGATTAACCGTGTTTGTTAACACTTTCAAATTCCATCTAAGGCTGATCTTTGTGTTGTAAAATAAATTCTACGCTATCTCAAAGGAACTTTGGATCATGGTCTTCGTTTTATATCACAAAACTCCCAAAGCCTATATGCATTTTCCAAATCTTACTGGGCAGGACACCCTGAAACATGTTGCAATACTTCAGGTTATTGTGTTTTTCTTAGAGTTAATTGTATTTCGTGGAGCTCCAAAAAGCAACAAATTGTTGCTCTTTCTAGTACCGAAGCATAATACAGGTCCATGGCTTCCATAACAACCGAATTAACTTGGCTAAAGAATCTCTTCCAAGACATTGGTTTCCCTGTCACTAGCCTTCCAATCTTACATTGTGATAATATAAGTGCCCTTCACATGACAAAAAATCTAGTTTTCAACGCTTGAACCAAACACATCGAACTGGATATCCATTTCATTCATGAAAAGGTAGCATATGGCATAATACAAACATGGTACATACCTACTCGATTATAACCAGCAAACATCTTCACAAAATCTTTAGGAAAAATTCAATTCCTGACATTTAGAGGCAAACTGGGCGTTCACTTCATAACCTGACCAAGTTTGAAAGAGGTTGATAAACATCCATCAAAGAAGCAAAGAACACAAAACCTTTAGGAAAAATTCAATTCCTGACATTTAGAGGCAAACTGGGTGTTCACTCCATAACCCGACCAAGTTTGAAAGAGGTTGATAAACATCCATCAAAGAAGCAAAGAACACAAAACGTTTAGGAAAAATTCAATTCCTAACATTTAGAGGCAAATTGGGTGTTCACTCCATAACCCGACCAAGTTTGAAAGAGGTTGATAAACATTCATTAAAGAAGCAAAGAATGACGTATTTCTTAAAGAGAAATTTGGAGATAAATTTGTCAATATGAACAACAATCTCTAGAGAATTTTGAACATCAAGAATCTTAATTAAAAATCTCCTCAACAGCTAGAAATCCTAGCACCAATCAATTTGTATTAGTTTTGGCAAACTCTCTCAAGAATTATAGAATTTATATGTTTTTATGACTTACCAAAACTAAGGATCTATAACTCTCACCCTTCATTGTAAAAATAATAAAATTAATAAATAAAGTATAGATATCGTTTCTCGTATTTGTTTAGATTGCTTCCAGAGAAAATTCAACAAGAGAAACGAAACTTTGAATAGCAGGATCAGTGCCCGTAGAAGTCTTGTAGTTAGATTATGATGGTAGTGATGAGTTCTACAAAAAAGAAAACATCTTCTACTCACCGAGGAAGTGCTATCTAAGGTGCTTCTAAGCCCAGCCCTTGAATTCCGCTCCGTAGTTCAGTCCGGAATTTCAGATGTGTAAAGCAGCTTTGTCCTTTTCAAAGAGTTTGGTGTTATAGGAATAATTAGTACTATTTTTGAGATCTTATTGAAGAAAGAAAATAAAAGATAAATTCCTGTTGTTTCCACCATTTTCAAAGGTGCGGCATATGAGTATCGCTAGGATATTATTGATGGGTTAATGGGGTGATGATAATGTGATGGAGGCAACGATGTTCTTGTTGTCAGCCAACTTCACAGAAATTGTTCTTCCATCCGATGGAGTGCCAGCATCAGGCAAACCTCCTTCTGCCAGATTGTTGAATGGTTGTAATCTACGTGGTCTGTAGTTTGAACTTGAAGATTATGGACCATGTGGTGGCGGCAAATGGACTACTTTATTCCCTTTTTAGTTTCTCTTTTTTTGAAAAAAAATAGCCCTAGAAAGAACAAAAAGAAGCCCCAGACATGTTCTGCACATTAGCCAACAATATTGTTGTTTCTTTACAATTTCTTTCCGTGTTAGCTTGATTCACCTATGTGATAAGTATGTTCACTGCTTTGTCGAATTTTCTTCTTCAGTGTAGACCCTTCTCTATTCTTTATCCACTTGATATTTCACAAATATTTTGCAGTAGTCGTATATAGCAAATAAATAGGTAGAGTTGGGAGAATAAGAATTAACATGAAGATAGTTATGGTGGTTAAGATGATCATCATTTGCCTGTTGTTACTCAGTCAATACAAAACATTTGCTGCTAGACCACATTTCTCAGGTAGAAATAAAGCCCTGTTCTGTTCGTATGGGTTTGATTTGATGATCATGCATGCGATTTAGCTTCATTGCTTACCCTTTCTGTCTGCAGGGGAAATGGAATTTTGGGATACGAAAGCAAGAAAAGTGCATGGGCAGGACAAGTTGCCTCGGTGGTGGGGTGAAGATTATTCTATGCGGCGCCGGAGACGACCTGTGCAAAATAGGTTGGACCCCTGACTGATGCCACTCTCTCTCTCTCTCTCTCTCTCTCTCTATCTAGATATATATATATATATATATATTTGCAAATTAGTGTTTGTGATTGTAACTTAGTAGTAGTGTCTTGGCGGTTGAAATGATCTTAAGACTTGTGTTATGGAGAAATGTGCTGTGGTTTTGGGTATAGTAATCAACCAGTATGAAAATTCCGGCAATCAAAACTTTCCTATGAAGAAATTATTGTTTGATGCATATATAGCAACGTTTACGAAGTGCCATGCCAATCTTTCTTCTCAAAAGGAAATTCGCCGGCGATCGTCTAGCTAGTAAGTAGGTCGGTGGAGAAATTATTGTTTTATTATCAAGGCTAGCTAGCTATCGATGCAGTTTGACCAACATGTGCCGAAAGATGTAACTTATGAATACTTTATCATATGATAATTAAGATTAAGAGTCACTTAGCTCTTCGACCTCTTCTCTCAAAAAAGATTACCCGTGTAAAATAAAAGTAGTAAGAATTAAATCAATTACTCTTCTCGCTCAACTTCTGTGGCATGCCGTTGCCATGATGCATATATTCAAAAGACAGATTTTTCACAAATTCCATTAGGATTACTGTTTCTTCATTGATCATGCATATTAATAACTGAGCTTTACGTATGTCAATGTCAATTACTTTACAACAGTGTTGCTTAGTGCCAAAAGGTTGCCACATTAGAAGGGAAATTGAATGTCAGTGTGAACTAAGAAGGCTTTAGTGTTTGTTACCTAATCGACTCAGTCATATCAATTTCATTTTCCTAATGGATTCTCTTTCAGTGTTTACTATTACTCCTCTAGAGTCACAACATTCCATTACTGCACAATGGCCAAGTTTTGTACTATGAATGGGGCAAGGTTCTACTCCAGAGATTTGAATACTATCAAACTAACTGGTAATTTTCATATTTTATAATTTACAGCATGTATAAAATACAAATACACTTTAAAACAAAAAAAAACCATAAGACCACTCGCCAAGCCAATTGCATGGCTTGGAAACTCCTGAAGTTTTGGTTCTCTCTTTTATCTTTTAATTCCCAAACACATTGTTAAAATCTAAAGCAAATGCAATTGGACAAGTGAATTAATTGAATTTGAAAAGAATTTTGGAAACATCGCTTACGTAACAAAAGCTGCAATAAATTTTGGGAGATTTAAATGAATTTTTGAATGGCATCTAATCGAATTTAATGTTAAACTGAAAAATAAAATACAGAAAGATTTAAATTCTAATTTTAAGTAAAATTTTAAAAATTTCAACCACATATCACCAGTCCTCTGCCACCAATTACCCAAATCATATAAAATTTTAATAACTTCGAAGGTCGAGCTACTAGTCAAGGGTATATCTCAGCCATTTTCATTAATATCAGGGACTTATTTAATGTAGATGAATAAATTAGATCCTAATTGAGTAATTTTAAAAATTTAGGGACCCGGATGTTATTATTTTATAAGAAGATATATAAATATATCTTTGCGGTGTCGAAGTTACATGGACGAGATCGCCAATTACAAGTAATACATAGTTCGTAACGCAACTTGTCTGGCAACTCCGCCCCCATGCATCTTCTCTCTTCCCTATATTATTATTCTCTCAGCTCTTCCTCTCTCCGTTCCTCTCTGCCACACAAACCCATCAGACATTTCTCTTCTTTCCTCTCTGTTTCTATCTTTCACTGTACTTCCCTCAGTCTGTTCATGGCTCCTGCCTTTGAAGACAACCCTGAAAGTTCCCCGCACAACTTACCAACTGATGATGGGTTGCATAAATCTAAGGTGACTGTTGTCGGTAGTGGCAACTGGGGTAGTGTGGCTGCTAAGCTGATTGCTTCGAACACTCTCAAGCTTAATTCTTTTCATGGTGCGTATGTTTCTTTTACTTTCTTTTTCTTTGCTATTTTCTTTTTTAGGTAAACATAGGTCGCATGCATTTTGGTTAGAAAATTGAGGGAAGGAAGGAAGTATGGGTATGGAATCTTGTAATTTATTGTGTGTTTGCTTATTCTAATTGTTGCAAGTCATAATCGATGGGAGGCTTTTTTAACTTCTTGGGTATTCTGTTAGATGATATGAAATTGGAAATTTAGTTTGTTTTCATTTTCTTTGCTTATAAGCTAGCGAATGGAGCTTTAAGTGGAAATGCATTTTGAAAATTTGAATTTTTTTTAATGAAATTCAGATGAAGTGCGGATGTGGGTTTTTGAGGAGACATTGCCAAGTGGTGAGAAGCTCACAGATGTCATCAATCGAACCAATGTAACAGAGTTCATGATTTGTCTTATCTGTTAAATGTGGATCTTATACGGGTGCCTAATTTGTTAATTTTTTTGGACAGGAAAATGTTAAGTATCTACCTGGCATCAAGCTTGGAAGAAACGTTGTTGCAGACCCAGACCTTGAAAATGCAGGTATTCAATTTCTTGCTCTGCTGATTTTTCTTGTACTTTTACTATAATTTGGATTTGATAATGTTTCTAGTCATAATTTAAAGTGGAATGTAGTAGCTTATTTTTAACTCTAATGGGAGCATTATATTGGATTTATGCAGTTAAGGATGCAAATATGTTGGTATTTGTGACCCCGCATCAATTTATGGAGGGTATTTGCAAGAGTCTTATTGGAAAGGTAAATGGAGATGTGGAAGCCATTTCCCTCATTAAAGGAATGGAAGTGAAGAGGGAAGGCCCATGCATGATCTCCTCTCTAATCTCCGAGCAGCTTGGTATTAATTGTTGTGTTCTAATGGGAGCGAACATTGCAAATGAGGCAAGTGATTGGTTTTAGTAACTTTCTCTTTTATGAGAATTCACATACCAAGTCTTTTGCCATTGGATTTTTAAAGAATTAGAGGCTAATTGTGTAGATTGCCGTTGAGAAGTTCAGTGAAGCAACAGTTGGATACAGAGACAACAACAGAGAGATTGCAGAGAAATGGGTTCAATTATTTAGTACTCCTTATTTCATGGTCACTGATGTAAGTGCAACAAGTATGCTTCTTTGTTGATTATAATTAATCTTATGAACTAGTTTATAGCTGCAACTGATTTGAGTAGAACCCTCAATCAATAAAATCATGAACATTTAGGCCTGAATAAAGCAGTAGTATTAGAGTAACAAAATATGATGATACTGCTACAATATTTGAAAATTTATGATCTACTGTAGTACATAACAGTTAAAGGAAAAAAAGTATATTGAATTGATAATGTAACAGTTTGGTTTAATTTTTTTTTTTAATCATATATTCTTAAATAGGTCCAAGATGTGGAAGGAGTCGAACTATGTGGAACCTTGAAGAATGTTGTGGCCATCGCTGCAGGTTCTTAGTGGATAATTTCTTTTTTTTTTTTGGCCCATTATTTTTTTCTTTTACAAAATCAGATGACTGGTGGTGGAATGCCATTATGACAGGTTTTGTTGATGGCCTTGAAATGGGAAATAATACTAAGGTATGTAAGATGATTTTGGTAGGTTTAGGCCCATTACTCGTGTGTTTCTTTTTAATTTTGGCTTTCATGAGAATTTATAGGCCGCAATAATGAGAATTGGTCTGAGAGAGATGAGAGCCTTGTCCAAGCTATTATTTTCATCTGTTAAGGACAGCACCTTTTTTGAGAGCTGTGGAGTAGCTGATCTCATCACAACATGCTGTAAGGAAGCTGATCAGTTGGCTCCCTGTCCTTTTAGAGTAATTTTATGGTTTTAATGTTTTTTGTTTGGTGGCAGTGGGAGGAAGAAACAGGAAAGTTGCAGAGGCTTTTGCTAAGAATGGAGGGAAAAGGTTGAGCTTTGCTCCATTTCATGCACCAATTTAAGGTTGATTTTGAGAATTGATTGTGACCTTGCTGTTTGTCAACTGCAGGTCTTTTGATGATCTTGAAGCAGAGATGCTTCAGGGCCAGAAATTACAGGTAGACACTAAATCTAATTATTAAAAAGTAGCATCACCCAAAATTGTTGGTGAGTATTTCACCAAGAGGGTCTATGATTGAACGTATTAGCTGATGAGTGAAACATCAAACCTTCTATATTAGTACTTGTGAAAACAATAGTACGGCATAATGGTAAACAGAGTTTGCATTAAACTTTTGACATTAAAAGACGTTGGTTTTGCTTTATATCTCAGATGAAGAAAGGAATTCCTGGCAAATTTTAGATTTTATATTAAGTGGTCATGGGAAAACTTAATTCATTCTATTGGTAAAAAGATTCATATCTGTCCCTTGAATCACACAAACCTTGGACTTAACAGTTCTAAAATAAGTTATTGACAGTAGTGTTCTGTTGATGGCGGTCTCGTCACTGATCTAAACTTTTTCACCTTTTTGAAGGGCGTCTCAACTGCAAGGGAGGTTTACGAAGTGCTAAGCCACCGGGGATGGCTAGAGCTGTTTCCACTTTTTGCAACAGTGCATGAGATCTGCATCTGTCGTCTCCCTCCATCAGCCATAGTTGAATACAGCGAGCGTAAACCCAGATTGTCTCTAGTTGAAGGCTCTGATCAGTACTATTGACTCTACCAGGGATGGAAGTCATGTATTTCCCATATTTCAGGTATAGTTTTGAAAATAGCCTTTCCTCATGCAAAATCTGGCATGGTAACGATAAGATGGATCACAGAGATTGAAATGCAGCATGTTAGGAACCTTCAGAGTTTTCCCAGTCGAGGAAGTTAAAATTTTAGGCCTTTTCCCATTTGGAAGTAACTAATAGTATATTCTCTTTTTCCACTGTTTGAAACATTCAAAGTGTTCTCTTTCCATGTTTTAGCAGCCAAATATGATAGATAACAATGTCACTCAGAATGCATAATAATATCATCAACTGTTGAAAAGCTTCAATGGAATGTGAAAGATAACATAATGACAGGATTGAAATATTTTTATTTATCTAGTGTCTCTATTGAATGTTATTGAACTAAGGTTGCTTTTGGTTGGAACAGTATTTTATAAGTGATTGAATGCAGAACTTGTTCTGTGCCTAAATTACACAGGAGCACCTTTTCTTTTGCAAGATAATTTTTAAAGATGAGTTTTATTCTTGGGTTCGTTTATATCATTTGGTATCTCGTAGTGGGGATCATAGTCCATATGCTGAGAATATATGCGATAATGTACGATGGGATATCTGCGGTTGCATAATGTAGTAGATTGTTATCTTCATAAATTTCACATGAATTCTAGGACATTTTTTCTTACAAGTGAAAGTTAAACCTATCACTTTCACTCATAACACATTTCGTACATTAGACTACAGTACAGTCAATATATTTATTATTTTGAACTCTTATTAATTGTTTTAAATTTTACGATAAAAAAATAGAAAATAAATACTTGAGACACCTAAGCCACCATCCAAAATATCACGCTATAAACCCATACTCTTTTTCTCATTTCATGCCACAGTTATTACAGAGATACCCACAAGACAACTACACAGCCAGAAAACCATAATAATAATAAATTAGAAATAAGAAAAGAAAAATACCATTCCCCACAACAATAAACCGATGCATATGTATGTTTGTTCTGAAGAATTACCCGTTTCGTATTCTATCCAACCGGTCAACACTTTTTCTTGCTCTTTCCAATTGGTGCTCGATGCTTTTCCGGGATTTCTCATGGCAATCCACACTTCTCCGAGACCTCTCCATTTGGTCAAAAGACATTCTTAATTTTTCTAGCTTGTCAACATTATTGGAATGATTTTTCAGTTTTTCAGGCCTGTCTGTGCTTTTCCTTGGTTTCTCTCTCCGATCAGTACTCTTCCTTGAAACCTCAAAGATATCAGTACTCTTCCGGGCTTGCTCAAAGTGGTCTGTGCTTCTCCTGGAACTGTATCTCTGGGAAGGAGATTTTTCAACAGTTGATATGAATTTCTTTAAATGCCTGATGTACTCAGGATAGTGCTCTAAATCGCAATGACTCCCTCCCTTCAGCCAAAGCGGCTCGTACTTCTCCTTACACAGTTCCCAGAGTTGCTTACCATGGGAGCAATCAACAACTTCATCTGAAGTTCCCTATACAACGAATATATAATTGTGTTAGATACTGTTTCTATAAAATCTTGAGAGATGCTGCAAAGAATCTACTAGAGAGCAAACATCTACGGAAAAATTAGTCCAGAGATCATTCATAAATATGATAACCTCCAAAGTTCAGAAAGCTAGTGATTATCATATTCCAATGGGAAAGAGAATTTAAAATTGGCTAGTGATGCAAATGGTTCAACCTAAACATGAGAACTGAGAGGACAAATTCTTCATTTACAGCAATAATACTGGTCAATGAAAACTTTATTTTTGGTTCCTAATTAAGGACATCAGTATTCCATTACCTACTGCAATAATAAAATTGCTGACTGCCCATCATGTACCAAATAGTTTTATAGAAAAAAAATAATAAGACAAGATATGCCAGTACCCGCTGGCTTATCATATATAATATTCAATGAAGTCATCATGCAACATCATTTTTGTGAGTACCAAACAAAGAGCATAGGAATCTGAATTAACTCATCCGCGGGCTTGAGTCTTGACATGCACAAGCACCAACGATCTTTATTTTCGTTTATTTCATTTCTTTTGTTTGCTTAATGAACTAATCTACATTAGTCAGTATTACTTCGGTCCTTGCTAAATATACCAAAATAGTTCAAAGCAAAAATAAATATTATCCTATTTTTTCTTCCATCAGGTATCACAATATGAAGGAGCTCTTTACCCCAAATATATAAAAATAACAAATGAGAAACCTTAGAGTTGGTTTTTATTTGACTATCTGAAGATTATTTAGTAGAGAAAGAAGAGATCATTTCTAAACGATGCTCAACTATGCGCCTTCTAATGAGAGTATTCATCCTTTGTTCACATCACTTAAGAAGATGAAGCCTGTATAAGATGCAAGTACATTTGTCTTTGTTAAGATTATAATTAGTTTACTTAGTTCCTCCAAAACTGACAAACTAAAAGTCACCAACATGACAGCTATCTTCTTGTTTGAATTTGAGACACTTGCATGGCCCAAATGTCTACAGAAAATCTAGTCGCATCAGACTTGATTGAAAGGAACTCGACTCCTAACTTAAACATCAATATGGAAGATGTGAATGGTGCATTTTTATGACAGGGTATGATGGTGTGAAAAGTATATTAACATTCAAAAGCAAATCACAATGTAAAGTATTTTCACCATGTACCCTGACAGGAACTGCCACCCAAATTTTTATGAATGAAAAAACTATTAAGTGCCAATAAATTAAAACAGACAAGATAGAAATTAGCATAGAAATATTCAGCTTATCAGTGAGCAACTCCTCAATTGGTCCTTACACTACTTAAAGTCTTCAACCTAAGTTCATGTCATATTCCATTATGAGGCAAAATATTCTAAGAAGCATAAGGGGCTATAAAGATGAAAACAAAAAATATCATTCATCTGTCGGTAATATCATGGCTCGAAAATTTAAATATGAAAGATAACATTTTAGAATAGCATACTTACATGAATAATTAGAACAGGACAATTTACAAGTGGAATTTTGTCAATATTCTGCGGACAAAGCAACAAAAAATTTCATCCAAGTTATTAATAAGAAAATTATATATTTATTAGTTACATAAAATATATTTTTATCTATGTCAAAAGAGAGGCAACGAGGAGTCATGTTACCTTATAAATGTCAAACCAGTATGTACGCTTTACAGGATACATGACTCTTAAGCCTGAAAGTATGGGACTGTGCAGAACAACAGCTCTTAACAGAGGCAATCGAGCAGCAATATCTAAAGTGGGGCCACTTCCAACAGATTGACCATAAAGGATGATATCTTCCTGCTTTGTTCCGTAACTTTCTTCAAGACACTTATAAGCAGCTTCAATATCTGCATATGTATTATGCTCACTAGGCTGCAGTTTTGAAAAGATAAGAACTTTCAATGATTCTTTCAGCTTCGGCCATTATCACCTAAAAAAACGGATTATTTATTGTGATATTTCAAAATTTCCAACAAACCTTTCCAGTCGATTGCCCATACCCAGAATAGTCATATCTGCACATAATCATAAAAGCGGTAAGAAAACTGCCATGTTTATGCTTAAGCAGTCACTATAAGAATAATTTTTCTGTTTCCCATTCTGAATATGCATTAACATTTATCAGACATGCTAATGGAGGTTTACATCAACATAAAAAACAAGAGTCATAATATTTGGAGAAAATTAAATCTTGTGATACCATTGTACACGGCAATGCCTACCAACACTAGACATAGACATCAGCTAAAGCTACTAAAAGCATGATGAAATGAAAAGATTATATGCTACACAGCCAATTTCTGGGTCTCACTTGATCATTAAACAGGCCAGGGTGCCGCTAACCAATATCCTTTCAACGTAATCCAATTATGTAAAAACTCCAAGAACTCTTACACTTTACAAATTAGATTGAGGAAAATCGGTGGACCAAACCTCAACAACCAGTTTCCACTCTTCAGCTTGTAAAGTGAACTATCAGTGACTTCGATCAACAGCTCAATATCTTGTTAATTCTCCAAAGAATTCAAAAACTTTCCAGTTGGACCATGACGCTAAAGAGGATCAAAACAAAGCCACAAATAAAACTAACCAAACTTCACCTTGAGCCAATTTACAGAATCCTTTTAATCGTCACCAAAATCTCAATTTTTTGCAAACCAAAAACAAAGTAGTAGCTAAAGTTATCTAGAAATTCCTGTCCAACAATTCCTAACTGAGAAAAAGTTAATACACTAAAGCAACAAAAACCCAGATACCAAAATGAATAAATCAGCATAAATAAACAAAATTAGACAATTTCAAAAGACGTAGACAACAAAACAGCCAAATAATTTAACGAAACATTCAAAAATAGCATATATAAAACCATAAAGAAGGACCCGAAACAGAGTAAAAACAGAGTACCCCATGAGATTAACCCGCAAGTGGATGCTTAATTCGATGAAGAGTTCATACATCTGGCCCAGATCGGCTGCGTTGCCATGAGAATACAACAAAGTAGAGCTTGCCATGGGGTGCCTTATATACATTGCCACTATCTCTGTGCCTCTTCTAGTTGGCAATTTAAGGATTTCCACGTTTTCCCGGTGTGGAAATGGACTAAGAAGCAAGAGACCAGTAAGCTCGTCTGTAATCAGCTTGTACGAAGGTGGGTTTGGTGGGAAAAAAGCAAACTTTGCCGCCATCGATGAGGTTACCCCTCCCATTTTTCTGCTTCTCTCTGTTTTCTTGCTCTGTGTTTTTTTTTTCGTGTATATGGGTTGTGTTTTATTCTCTAAAGAGAATAATAGAATCTTTGGCTAGGGATTCTAAACTATTGAGATGAACTCAACATTCTTTCTCTCTTTCTTTCTTTTTTCTTCTATTCTTTTTTTTTTTTTTTCTCCAGAACCTTAGAACTTTTGAGAGAGAGAAAGAAGAGATTTGGTCCTTCGTGGCTATTGGGTACCTGGCAGAGAGAGTTTGTGTGAGTGAGTGTGTTTACTTACTTTTTTACTTGGGTTTGGTCACAACCAAAGCAAATGGACCAAACATTGTGTAGGGTCATGAAAATGGATAAGAAATTTGATAAGAAATGGTTAACGTGTACTATTCCCCAGCAATACATCCAACTCCACGTGAATAAAGTTAATAATTTGATTTTGTGTATTCATGAACCATTTGGGTCAATAATTTTTACTGTGATTCAACTTATATTATATGTTTCAAATGTTAAATTTACTCAAGTTTAATAGGTGTTTGGTTATAAGAAAAATTGAGAAAAAAAAAAATTTGAGAGAGGGAAATAGATTGATGTGTCAATTTTTTTTTTTTATGTTCAAATACGACTATCAGGAGTTATAGTGCAAGTCATTTGGGCAAAAATCAGACTCTTAATTATATATGTGTTAGGAATCTTCTGCAATATCAATGTACCAAACTTTGGTTTCATGTGGAATATGGATTTAGTGGCTACTTTTTTTATGCTTCACTTTAAACCTCAAATGAGTGAACACAGCTGTAAGGTTTGCAATTGAGTCCAAATTTATGTCTCACATTCTTACAAATTATAATCATCATCACTCTACAATGTTTAGTAAAATTTTGAGTTTTTTGATATTTAATAGATTAAAGAAAAAAAACTCTTTAAATTTAATATAAAATCTCACGTAAATTATTTATTTTAAATTCTATAATAATGATTTAAGATCGGTATATTATTAACTAAATAATTTAAACGATAATATTAAATATGTACTACTTATAACATTTTCCAAAAATAAACTGCAAGGATGACATTATAAAATTAATGCATTATTGTTTTTACTCATTAGCCTTAAAATTTCTTATAGTGTTTATCTAAAATAGTAAGTGCAAAAATAATACAATTAGATAGTATCTAACAACCAAATAAGTTAAAATGTTCATGGTGGGCAAGCCAAATGGTTAATCCTTGGTTGGTGCCCAAAAAGGTCTAGAGCTTTTCCATTTTTAACCAACTTTTTCTCTGCTTCTGCCATGATTTAACTCATTGTGTTGATTAATCTTGTTTGGATCTAAGCTAAGTTAATGGAAAATTAAAGGGGAAAAACAGGGGAGAATCATATGGCTTCGAGGGCTTTTAAATTGAAAGGAATTATTGCTAGTAATTGAAAATTTACATATAAATGTTGATAGCCTAGCTCATCAATTCAATCCCTCCTCCAATCCCTATGTATCTCGTGACCATCACCTTGTTATGGTCAGCACGTGGATCCTTCAAATCAAAGGAAAAATGAAAAGTGGGCAACCCCAAGAAAAGGTAGTGAGTAGTGTGTGACCCTAGCCTTGAAAACAATAATCATGTTTTAAAAGATGGGCTTGGGGTTAAAGACTTAGAAAAGCACTTTCACCCTAAGTTAAAAGTACATTTTCAATTGGAAGGGTTATGCTTGTAGTAAGAACCACATAAATGCAAACACATCTAGATGATTTGATTTCAATGCAATCATAACCTAGCAATAAATTATCTTGTTATTCTAAGAACCCCAAATAGTCAGGAAGAAAAAGTTCGGGTTTTTAATAGCAGTAGCTTATAGTTTTAGCTCATTTTCATTTTTATTTGTGCCCCCAGTCTTAAAATTTTATATTTAAAATTAATTATTTATTTTTTAGATAAAAATATTTTTTTTTGTTATTTATCTATTAAATTCAAAATTAAGAATCTAAAATTTTTTTTTATTTTGATTATAATTTTTTATATGAATTTTAAAAAAAAATTAGTAATTTTTTTTAAAAAATAATTAAAAACCAATTTACGAGTAATTTGATGTAAATTTATTTATTTTGATTATAATTTTTTGTTTGATTTTTTAAAATTTAGAAAGTAAATCAACAAAAAATAAAATATTTATCATGAGAAAAAATAAAATTTATTGAGAAAAAATAAATTTAATTAAGGAAAAATAAATTTTATCGAAAAAATATGAATTTTCATTTAGAAAAAATAAATTTTCATCGAAAAAATATGAATTTATCAAAGAAATTAGTTATAAAATTGAGTTAAAAGATAAAATTATCTGAATGATATATTTTTGATTTGAAATATAAAAATTTCTTTACTGAAATTAAAAATATAATTAAAACAAAAAATTAAGCCACACCGTTAAAAATCCAAAAAGTTTATACTATATTCTCATTTGATCAAAATTACTTTAGTTACCATTCACAGCATAACATTTCTAATTTAAAATGTAAAACTTGCAGAGTTTTATGTCCTTAATACTGCCTCACCCTCCTCGTTCAAGTCAAAACTAATCAAGTTGATTTTTCTAGTCCAGAAATACTACAAGTGGGACCAAACTAATGGGAGTCTTTGCACTATGTAAGAGGCCACCCTCATTTACTTATCTA
>JAXCLQ010025815.1:2604-29220 GCA_035584115.1 Cedrela odorata
CATACATACATGCATACATACGAGTACATCCATGAGTACCTAGCATTCTTTTTTTAGCGCACTTTTTAATTGTAATCTCTAACTCTTTTATTTAATACTACACTCTTTTGTTATAATTCTTAATTTTTTTATTATATTTTTGTAAGTAAAAATTAAAAAAAAATCAAATTAAAATAAAAGAGTTAGAGATTACAACATAATAATGAAATAAATTGCGTGCATCCGCTTAATGCACTAGAGTGTCTCCGTATTATTTAGAATGAACAAGAGTACTCAATATTGTCGTATTGATATGAATTATTTAGAAAAATAAAATAAAATTGAGGAATGACAAGCGAAGATTCCCATTCATCGGGCAACTGCTAGCTGTTGAGGCTTTAGATTCTTTCACGTGCCAGCATTTTAAGTAATTAATATATTTTAATTTTGTCACTAGGTAAATTGAATTATGTATTCCGAAAATTTTAATTTATGGATATGATTCCATTGGATCACTAAAATATTTTCAAAGTACAATTTATAAATAATAATAATAATAATATATTTGCTTTCATTTTAACTTTGCAACCAAGATTTTTTTTTTTTAAAGTTAAAAGTGCAATTTATCATTACGGATATCTCTTTAAAGATTTGTTAAAATAACAAGTATATAGAATTAAATGTGGAAAATTACAGATATTTCTTTTGAATATAATAAAAAAATTAAATGTTTATTAAAAAATATAAAATTACATTTTTTTTAAGTATTAAAGTAATTTTTTTATTATTTTCTTTTGTTTTCGTTTTAAAGTATAAAATTCAATTACTAAATTTTTTAAAATATTTTATTATCTATAAAAATCAAGTGTCCACATTTTTTATTCTAAAAAAATATTTTTTTTAATAAATTGTTAAAAATATTTTCGAATATAAAAATAAACAATTAAAGATTTTTTTGTTTTGTTTTTATTAATAAATTATTTTGTTAAAAATAAATATTATACTTTAAAATTTTTTATTAATACAAACATTTTTAGATATAATTTTTATACATTCAACTTTTTAATAAGTAAATTTTATAATTAAAAATGAAAATAAGGGAAAAAAAGAACTAAATTACTTTAATATTTTAAACAAAAATAATAGAAAATTTTTTTAATTAAAAAATCAATTTTTTATTGTATTTAAATATATATATATATATATATATAATTTTCATGTACGATTTTATATACTTATTATTTTTACATTCCATTAATTACTCATCAATACATTTATAGCATGTACATGAATCTTCTCCATCTTTTAATATTAAAGTCGATTAACATCCCAATCAATTTTACAATTTTTTTGTTGCCACTAATGAATTTGTTAACAATAATTAATCCTGTTAGATTACAATCCAATTTAATTAATGTTAAACTAACAATACAATCAATTAAATTCATGAATTTTAACCAAAATATAATATTCATTTAAATATTTTTTTATGAAAAAGGGAGTGAAAAAGCTCAAAGGTTACGTAAGTGGGAGGAATTTAAACAAAATTTATTGAATTTGAAAATTGAAACAAGCCTCTATTGTAAGAAGGATTCATAATATCGACTCATGATCATGATGATTCTTAAGACTTTTTAGCGGATTGCATGTCGACACGTGATTAGTTGATAGGACCTTACGAAATTCATAAAGACAAAAATTGACCCCAACCTGTCCAATCAAATTCCACAGTGACCAAATTAATTACCTGGACAGGTGATCTGATC
The DNA here is from genome assembly GCA_035584115.1 of Cedrela odorata. Lineage (NCBI taxonomy): Eukaryota > Viridiplantae > Streptophyta > Magnoliopsida > Sapindales > Meliaceae > Cedrela > Cedrela odorata. Next base: position 4,350 of record JAXCLQ010025815.1, read on the forward strand.
ACTTAAGTGACCTCTCAGCAAGAAGACGCATGGAGTTTCACATAATGTAGTGTATAACTAACAAGTGTAAGCCAAGTTCTGTTTCACATTGGAAACAAAAGTCCAAACTGAAGATCGCAGAAGAAAAAGAAGCAAAACCCCATGTATTTGACTCTCTTTTTCTTCTCAGAAACAAACCTAATTTGATTCTCTAGCTTTATGGCCAACCCAGGAGTTGAAGAAACGGACCCATGTGTTAGAAAAGTTGTTGAGTTGAAGAAAGAGTTGAAGAGATTGGCGAAGGCAATTCTTGATGAAGATGATTATGGAATACAAGTGACTGATGAGGCTTTAAGGGTTTTGTCCTGTTTGAAAGAGTTGAAGTTGAAGAAATCTCATTCTTTTAAAGGTGATCATCTGGGTGTGCCTGACGAGTTCATGTGTCCTATTTCTGGAGAGATTATGAGTGAACCTGTTGTATTGGCTAATGGGCAGGTCAGTGATTTAATTTTTGCTTGATTTTCCTTTTCAGAATCTGGGTCTCTTTGATTATATGTTGAATTCAGTTCTGTTGTTCATATTTGATTAAGTATGCAGCATTATTTGTCTTTTTTGGCACTAAATTTATGTCTTTTATTTGGTTTCGGTCTTGTGTTGAATCTTGTGTCCGAGTAGAGATGATAGATTTTCAAGTATATTTCCTTATGCCTTTTGGAGTTTGCTATGTTTTCATGGTCTGGTTTGTGCACAATTGTTGCATCGGAGCATTTTTCTGCGTTAGCTGTACCAACTTTCAAGCATTGAGGCTGTGTACAGCTATGAAATTTCAATTTTTTTTTTTTTTTTTTTGGATTTGAGAGGTTGTTTGGTGGATTGAGCCTTTACGGAATTTAAGCAGCAATTTTATTGCTATATGGCCTAACTTGAATTAGGAATTTGGTTGTTTGGTAGGACTCTGTTCATATTATATGTGTGATTTTTGAAATGGTGGTTGCTAAGACGTATTAACATCACGTTACGGTTTTAGAATTCTGAATCTTTTCAGCCAGAAAATATGTAATGGATGGGTAATAATAAAAAATCAAATTCCTTTTAGAGAGTATAAACGATTGTAAAGAATTTTGTTCAGGACGTAACTTCTGGAAGTCTACTGTCACTCTTTTTGTAGCATAAATGAATTTGTTAGCAGCAAAAGAGAAATTGGGCTGAAATCTTGTTACTGGTGCTAACTTTTATCTCATTCCTCTATACGTTAAAAATGCACTTTTAGTTCTTAATCTATGTCGGATTTGCAGACTTATGATCGCCCTTGCATCCAGAGGTGGCTAAATGAAGGCAACCGAACATGCCCTCAAACCCGACAAGTCCTTTCCCATACTATCCTTACTCCTAATCACTTGGTGCGAGAAATGATTTCACAATGGTGCAAAGAGCATAGCATTGACCTGCCAAAGCCCATTCAGGATACTGATGAGGATGTCGTGACTGATGACAGCAGAAGCTATTTCAATTTACTGCTTGAGAAAATGTCCTCTTCCCTTTCTGATAAAAAAGCAGCAGCGAAAGAGCTTCGTTTGCTAACAAAGAGGATGCCATCATTCCGGGCATTTTTTGGTGATTCAACTGATGCCATTCCCCAATTGCTGTATCCTCTGTCACAAGGCAAAGCTGATACGGATCCTGATCTTCAAGAGGATTTAATTACAACTGTACTGAACCTCTCGATTCATGACAATAATAAGAGAGTGGTTGCTGAGAATCCATTGGCCATTCCTCTACTAATTGACTCCTTGAGAACGGGTACCGTTGAAACAAGAAGAAATGCTGCTGCAGCACTATTCACATTGTCTGCCCTAGATTCTAACAAGCTCGTTATTGGAAAATCAGGTGCTATCCAACCTTTAATTGAACTTTTAGAGGAGGGTAATCCATTAGCGATAAAGGATGTTGCCTCTGCACTATTTAATCTGTGTATTCTCCTCGAGAATAAAAGGAAGGCTGTCCACGATGGGGCGGTCAGGGTGATCCTTAGGAAGATCATGGAACATACACTTGTTGATGAACTGTTGGCTATCCTTGCAATGCTTTCTACCCATCAAGTTGCAATTGAGGAAATGGGGGAACTAGGTGCCGTACCCTGCTTGCTAAGCATCATAAGGGAGAGCACTTGTGAACGGAGCAAGGAAAATTGTGTCGCTATTCTGTATAATGTCTGCTTTAATGATCGGACTAAAATTAAGGAGATTATGGAAGAGGAAAATGCCAATGGTACACTTTTTAGACTTGCAGAGAACGGAACTTCAAGGGCTAAGAGAAAGGCCAATGGCATCCTTGAGAGGCTCAATAAAGCGGCTTCGATTGTTCATACAGCTTGATGACATAAAGCCCTCCATTCAGCAACAACCTCAACTATCCATTGTAAATACTCTTCCTCTCTCGCAAGTGTACACAGTAATTTCCTGTAAAAAGTTCACAAATTTTGTACACATGTCCTACACTCGTATTAGACAAGTTTGGTGCAGCACAGGCTCATAGATTAGCAAAAGATATTGTATTTTTACCTTTCAATGATCATGAATGAATACTTAGTATTACTGGTAAGGTCCCATAACGAATCTTTTGTTATTTTGATTATCTGATAGAAATTATGATATGTCCATTGCCGCAAATTTAGAGAGGAAGGGTCTATTGAACGGAAGTGATTTAAGGCTGGTGGGCAGATGAATGAGTGCAGTTGTAGGGTCTCTCTTTTTGTTCTTGTCACCACCAACCTTTTAAAGCTAGTGTCGGCACCTTATCACTATATATTTTCTTAATACAAAGGTTTTAATTAGAGAATTAACTTTTATTATTATGAGTATGATGCCGACAAGTTTTGTCGGTTTTCTAGAGTAGAGCCAGAGTTTTAAGGAATATTTATGCAAATGGAAGAATATAAAGCCAATTGATGTTGAAATCCAGTATGAACAAGATGCGCTGACTTGTAATTCCATCAGCTGGTCTCTTCCAGGATTGCAGCTCAAGTTAACTATGCAGAAATATGAATTTACAAATCAAAAAGTGTGATGTTTTCAAACAAATATGATCTCCTTTCTGTTCTTTAATAAAGTCTTTATGAAGGGCTAGCCAATCTTCAGCTTGCAGATATCAAGTTCTGCTACAAGTTTCCTCCATTAATCGTCAATTGTCCACTTTTTCATGTAATTTTATAATATTAAAAGATAATTAACGGATATCTTCTTTGCAATTTATTAAAATAATAAGTAGATAGAATTATATGTAAAAATTATATATACATTTCTAAAATATAATAAAAAAATTAATTTTTATTAAAAAATAAAAAATTAACTTTTTATTTTTTTTGGTTGAAATTATTAAATTAATTCCTTTATTATTTTTCTTTTTTTATTTTTATTTTTATTTTTATAAGTATAAAATTCACTTATTAAAAAGTTGAATGAATAAAAATTATATTTAAGAATATTTTTATTAATAAACAAAATTTAAAGTATAAAATTTATTTTTAACAAAACAATTTATGGATGAAAACAAAATAAAACAAAAAATGGCTAATTGTTTATTTTTAACGTTTTATTAAAAAAAATATTTTTTAGAATAAAAACGTGTACATTTGATTTTTATAGTGATAAAATATTTCAAAAAATTATTAAGATAATATTTTATTATCATTTTAAGAATATAAAATATAATTTTTATACGTTCAATCTTCTAACAAGTAAATTTTAAATTTAAAAATAAAAGAATTAATTTAATATTTTTAACAAAAAAAATAGAAAAGTAATTTTATATTTTTATTTTAAAAAATTAATTTTCTTATTATATTTAATAAAAATTTTATAATTTTTATTAAATAATTTTACCTGTTTGTTATTTTGATAAATCTAAAGGAGATATTCCTTAATTAACCCTAATATTAAAGATTAGTGTAGACTGTTGGATTAGCTGAAATTTTGTCTTCTTGTTGCCACTGCTTTACGCATTAGTCATGCTGTCCTATTTTCTACAAGAAAATAGTTATACAACCACAGTCGTGAAGTTTTCAAAATATACTTACTACCCCTTGTTTAAAAATCTGCGTCTTCATTTGTCCAAGTAATTGACTATGCAACAAAGCTGCAGTCATGCAGTTTCTGTACCATTTTTTTCAAAAAAATTTCTTTTTTCTTAGTTTGCCATGAATTTGCTTCATACTGACATGGCAGCTTCATATTTCATCTACAAGGTCAAATTCTGGAGAATGGTTGGATTCTGGTGGTGGGAAATCAGTAGTGTAGAATGAAGGATGTTGAATTTATGAATCTACTGACTTGCTCAGTCGCAGTTAACAAATTTTCTGCATGCTGCAGCATATGATGTGTCGTTCACCGGTTCGACCGTTAGGGTGATGTGGGATCTTATCAAGGAATCTAAAATTTGTTGTGATTAAAGACAGGGCGGGTAGATTTCAAAATGGTGTCAATTTCAAATTGAATTGATGTTATGGAGTGTAATAGCTAGCTATGCATGTGTTTATTGAATTATATAGCAATTAATATCAAAGCAAAGCAACATTTTTGTGTTTGCTTTCGGTTGAGTGGTCCTTGTAAAGTGGGGGAAGTATTTCTTCGGGCTAAGGAAAAAAAAGTGCTTTCTTGATAATGAAGCGAATGTTCAAAACCAGTGGATCTGCTTTTAAATTCCCTTATCTCTAGAGCTTTCAATATTTTCCCAAGAATGGACTTTGGCAAAGCATTTATCAACGAACCAAAATTGAACATTAACACAGAAAATTAAGCTTTCAATGTATATATATATATATATGTGTGTGTGTATGTGTATGTATGTATTCGACTAACCTTGCACCGTATTCTACTCGCTCCATATACAGTATAAATTGAGCAGTTGCAAGGGTAAATTGCAAATTGAATCACAAAACAAAAATAAAGGCACCATTAACTATTTATTGTCATTCTGAATCATGTCTTGGCTGAAGGTAAAACCATATATTGTGGTTCAAAAAAGTTAAAAGTAAAAAAAAAAAAAAACACTAATATTGCTACATATATATTTGATATAAAAATTTCCCATGACAGAGTAGTTGATACATTGAAGTCTACACTCAAGAGGCGCATGCAGGTACCAGGCAGGAAAAGAATCCTGGCATTTTCTTCTGCATCAAAAATAGTAGGAAAATGGTAAGGTTCAAATTCAATTTAAGATGAATAAATTAACAAAAAAAACAAAACAAACAAAACAAAATTTGTGTAGAAGTGAGTACAGGCAGGGTGGGCCTGAGAGCCCTAATTTCGTAGCCCATAGTACTAAAGACCTTGGCACAAATTTAGTACCAATCTGGGTCTATACTTGGATCACTAAATTTATACCTCGGCCCATAGGACCTAAATGGTTTTCTTGTGTTATATTTTACTCAATCGTGGACCAGTACAGAATTGTAAAGAGTTAGGTAGAATTAGGAATTGAAATTCAAAAATAGATGTAAAGTTTCCTTTGACAAGTAGTAGGCAGGAAAAGATGATTTATCTACTCGAGAGACCGGGACCCAACAACTGGTGGTTTTCAGAAACTAATTGCCAATATTCAAAATCAAAATTTCCAGACGCCTTTTCTTTCTTATCCCTGAGAATTCCACGAACCAAATTAGTGAACACAAAGGAGACCACTGAATTTTGTTACATCTGTACAGTCAACCGTAATCACTCCACCATGTGAATACTGGCTTTTTTTTTTCTAGAGCAGTTCTTCAGTACTACTGAGCCCTCTCTCTCACACATCCAAATTATTATACATGTTTTGTTTTTAATAATTAAATCAACTAATGTTTTAATTAATATATTCCAGTTTCTTTAAAAAATATATCTATATATAGATTTCAAATATTATTTAGTTTTAAGAGAAGCTGGGTGCTTACCCGTTTGGAAGAGTGAAGAAGCTCAGGAGGGATTTTGTAGAGATCTTCGTCAACAGCTTTAGGAGGTCTAGCAGGCAATATTCTTGAACGAGTTGCAGTAGCTTTGACAACGTCGTCGTGAGGATGAAGCTTGCTATTCTTAACACTATTTTGTTGTGGTTGTTTCCTTGCCGGATCAGTCACATCACATACCTTCTTTTTCATTTGCCTTTTCTGCATCTCCTTCACATTCGACCCTCGCTTTTCGCTCGCTCTTGGCTATACATGTCCAACATAATCACACAAATTATTCAAAACAAAGAGCACTTGATCAAATTACATGTATTTTATTAGAATAATTTTAATTCAGCATTCAGCCTTCTCGTATGGCTGAATTCCTTTTGAGGATATAAATTGCAGGAAATGAATGACTTCACTTTATATTCCAAACTGATACTCTGACTGGATTTTGTATCAGACTACAAAAATCCCTTTGTTCCATTTGAGAACAGAATTAGCTAGCTTTGTAAAGAATCAGAATGAGCCATTCATTCTGGAACTGGATAATTGTATTATGCATCCTTCTCGTTTCCAATAAACGAAACAATGAACCAGCGGAGTAAATAGAAAAGCCAAGAAATTGAAGTAATTAGAAAGGAGAATAAAATAAACCATACCTTTCGGGGAGGGGCAACATAATTACGAGAATTGGGTTTGGTAAAACGATCATCAACATCGTACAAATCACCAGCACGACGAACGTAGTAGGGATGCTGAGATTCTCCAGAAGAAGAACTGTATCTAAACAAGCCTGCTTGCCTTGCAGATTCAAAATACTGAGTTATTGGCATTTCATTTGCATAATCCCAGTTTCCAAATGCAGGTATTTGTCCACTCCTTCTACAGTAATCCTAAAACAAAAAATACCCAGATACACAAGAAACCATCAGAAGAAATGCATCGTTAAGAAAAATGTAAACAATGCATGGCATGGTTGATTCAAAGAATTATTCACAGAGAACTTACATCCATGTAGTGTCGTTTTCGTGGCAGCAGAAGCAAAGCCGAGAGAAGAGAGAAAAGAGAAAAAGTTAACAGAAAAGGGAAAACTTTCTGAAGAAGAAGTATGGTGATGCTAAAGGAGATATAAATTCCAGCACAGAATTACAGAGAGAGAATCTAGCAAGAAAGATACTAGAGCTCAGTTATTTTAATGGATAACAGAGAGTAAGTAGAACAGAACTATACAAAAAGGAAGGAAAGTGAGAAACGACAGTGGTCTGCTTCTCTTCTTGTAAGGATTGATTTGTCAACTTTTCCAGATTATTGTATGTAGCTTTGCTGCAATTTTCAACCCTAATCTATTGCTTTTCGTGTAAAATGCGCTTTTGTTTGCTGGATTCACGCGGTTCAGACAAAAATAATGGGTCCCCCTGGTTCAGGTTTTTTTCACATAGAATTGGGTGTGCTTAACTGTTACAGAAAGTTGGTGTGGTTGTGAAAGTGAAAGCATAAGTCATGGCCAAACTGGAAACCAAAAGAAAAAAAAAAAAACTATATATTTTTTAGGTTATCATGAAAACTGAAAAGCCTTGGAACAGTATGGATAACAATAATAATAGCTTGGGCACTGGGTAATACTGTTGCCTTTGATGCTTCTACTGTACATTGAAAAGGGTAAAAGCAGAAAGGAAGTGCTTTTTTAACTAGTCAGTGGCCTTAAGTTTTGGTTTAAAGCAAAATTAGGAATTTTTTTTTTAAAACTTTTTCTTGGATCATTATGTTAATTTAATAAACTGTATTTTATTACATTCTCTGTTCATAATTTAGGATTATAATAAAAATGTTTATTTTTTACATAAATTTTTTCACAATTTCAAAATTGTTAAAATAATTTATCGAAAAAACATTCTTGCCCATTTTTTTTGTCTGTCCACAATAGACAAAGGGTTTCGAATTCCATTGAAGGACGGGGATCAAGGCAAAGGCTTAATAGGGCAGCTGTGAAATCTGAAATCTGAATTCTGAATTCTGAAATGGGGATTGTAGTGGATTGAGTCAGGGAGGCAAATGCAGCAGGAGTTTGTTGCCTATTGCCTAACCTCGTGGAGTGTTATACGGTGCCAGATTTTGACTTAAAATTAGGCCCAGGGTTTTTATCTTATAAGTTTCGTTGTTTTTGCTCTAATAAAAAAATGCCAATGGATCATAAAAGTCACGTGATATGGGTTTAGGATCTTCGGCCAACAATTTTATAAATAAAAAATTGTTTGATGCGATCTATTCGTCCAACATGTCAAATGAGATGGCCGTAGAGATACTGGGAAACTTGGAATTTATTGCAACATTCTTCTTTCTTTGATGGGTAAATTAGATGGGTCCAAATGATGACCAAACCCACCATCTATCATATTCCCGAAAAAGTCTTGGATTAGATGGCACGGTTTCAATGCGTCTACGTTTCTAAATCAAAATTATGTTATCTTTTTTCTTTTAATCTTAATTATTATCATAATTTACTTATTTAAATTAAATATATATCATAATTTTTTTTTCGATAAATATAATATGTGAGAAAACCAATCAGGATCCCTCCTTGAAATTTGAGGTAAATCCTGCTACAATCTCTGGATTTTCTATTCTTATTTTGTATTATATAATCATGATATAAAATAACTCATGAAATGGGCATAAAACTGCCTTAGCCATCCTCTATAAATATGCAACAAGGCTATTACTCTTGTAAAAAAAAAAAAAACAATAAATGATATGTTTGTTTTATATACGTTAAATTAAATATGCCAAATAGATATATATATATATATATATTGCAGTATATAAATTTTCAACTACATGGTCAAACCTACAAGTATGGCTACCAAAGAGTACAAACTAACAATGGCCCAAGGCTATAAACAAATCTCTATGAGCCCAAAACTAAAGAAATAAAGGAATCAAGCAAACAGGAGACTTCTAAAATAATTGTAATTTAATTACTTCAAAAAAAAATTAATTAATTATGAAATTTATGAACTTTTACTTAACTTTTCACTTAAATGTGTAAAAATGCTTATAAAAAGGAAAGCAGTTACGTTTAAATGTGTGAGGACTTATATTAAAAAAGAAGAATTCTCTTTAATTATTAGCTCTATAAATTCTTACAAAGACCTTATATTTAAATATGTAAAAATTCTCATAAAAAAAATGAGAAACCTTTTTAATTACGAGGTCTATAAACTCTTGTTGATACTTTATATTTAAATGTATGAGGACTCTTGTAATTAAAGAGAGATCTCTTTAATTATGAGGTCTTTGAACTATTGCCAAGGCCTTACACTTAAATGTGTGAGAACCCTCGTAAATAAAAGAAAGCGATTCCTTAATCTAGAAACATATGGTTATCTCTCAAATGCAAAAGCCTAACTACAAAAATGGGAAGAAAACAACAACATTCTACTAAAGAAGTAAACATCTAACTATTTATAAATTAAAAATATTATAAAAAAAATTATACTCATAGTATGATACATAAGAAAATACACGTGATATGATTTTAAGAAGTCACAAATGTCACATGGTACTAATATAATGACACTTATTAAAAAAGAATGCTACAACATTAATCAAATCAAAAGGCAATCAAATCAAAGGCTTAGTATAAAAGCCTAAAAATTAATGGATAAGGTAAAAGAAAAAGAATAGACAAAGTAAGATTTTAATTTTTAAAATTTTATGCTCTAAAATACTAATTTCAATGATTGACTTGATCGTCGGAGGGTCAACGGTGGTAAATCAATCGACACCTCTGATTTTGCTTTGTTTTATAGAAGAAAAAGAGAATATTAATGAATCAAGGTGTGCAGAGAGATCCACGTCATCAATTCTAGTTGGTTGAGCAAAAAAACGTGTCAACACATATGAACATTTAAATTGTTCAAAATGAAGAATTAATGCAATATATGTATCATAGCCTAAATCTCAAGTTGTTACAAAATATAAAATGCATGACTCTTGCAACAACCTAAAACTATAAGAAACAAATAAGAAAAGAGTGACATTATTAAGGTGGAGTAAGAAATTTTATTTGGAGATCAAAATAAAATTTTTAAAAACGTGTGGAGGCTAAAATAAAATTCAATCTATTTTAAAGGGTTAAAATAATAAAATAATATTATTTGTACTAAATTTTAGAAATATGAATAATTTGTTCTAATCATGTATTATTTGAACAATCATAAATAATGCACTAAATAAATACTGGTCCAATATTGAAAATTTAAAGTGTCTTAAAAAAATATATTTTCCTAACTAATCATAATAAAATATGTAAGATAATGAAAATTATAATGTGTTGTATAAATATTGAAAGACTAATGGATGAGGGAGACTTTGTCAAATGTATTTCTTTTGAATTCTATTTTTCGAGATAACTTTTGTTGTTATAGATGGCAATAGTACTTCCTTATGTAAGAAATTCATGAATATTACGTATCCTAACATATGAAATTAAGTTATGCATGCCAAAATCTAGGTATTGAGTTAAAATGAATAAAATTAAAATTTTGTAAAAAATCATACCTTATTTTTAAGCTTTACTTTAACTTTTAAAGTTTTAGAGAATTAAATTAGATTATCTTCTAAAGAGTGATGGCCTTGACTCATTTTTTTTCTTTGGCTTTCACTTAAAACTTTAATCAAACACTTTGAGTCCTATAGGTTTTCAACCAAAATCTTGTAATTCCAACACATGAAATTATTTTCTTACATTTGAAATTGATCACACACAAAACTTAATCACTACCAAAGGAGTCTAAATCCATTTTTTAACAGTTCAAATAATCAAAATTTGATTAATAATAGATTTAAGGAAAGTCATGGCCAAGAGAAAATTTTTACAACATTTCCATGTATATAATTTCATGCCTAACTTTCGTTATATATATTTTCTAATTTAATTAACATTTTAATTAAACAAAATATATGGAAATTAAGTGTCACGACCACCTTTCTGCAAGGCAGACCTTACCTTACGAGAGACGTTGCGACAGTTTATGTTATGTCGCCTAATAATACCGTCATTTTAACAATGAGGTTTAACTCTTGTATGTCAAGAGCACCTCAACAACCATGCAATGCATTGCTTATGTGACTTCACAATCTCATGAATAATGACATGTTTAAAGTATAAAATATAGTCTAATATTTATATAATATTCGAAAATAATAGGAAGTGAGATAATTATATATATATATATATAGTATATTAACAATCCAAAAAAAATGATGAGTACATCATAATATATAACCGCTCCATAGTTATATGTTATAAACAAAAATACGCTATGCCCATAATAATAACACTATACAATGGGTATGCAAAATGACAACAATTTCATAAAGGGTTTGAATATACCGCGAACTACTGCTGCAGAGGAGTCTGATAGCTGGGATAGACCTGTAAAACTAGGAACTGTAGAGTAGTGAACTAATAAGCCCAGTGAGTAGGTCAAGTGACCCATAACCCAAAATACCTCAGCAACATAATTAAAATGTACTTTAGCTATATAATCACAGTACAACCTTACCTAACATAGCACACAATCTTGGTTCTCATATGTTAAATTATTTTCCTCACAAATAGATCTCCAATTTCCTATTCTCTCTAAGGCCATAGCCCGCAAAAATAGGACTCCGATATCCTTATCGATTGTTGGGTCGTCGCCCTCTCTAATAGGCATTAAAGTATGACCGATATTGGGTTCCAAAAACTCCCATTCTCTCTAGGTTATTGCCACCAAGAATATGCACTCAATACTCTATCCTCTCTAAGGCTGTAGCCCACAAGAATAGGTACTCTATATTTTATTCTCTCTAAGGCTGTAGCTCACAAGAATAGGCATTAAACATAGCCGATAATAGGTCGTTGCTTCAAGAGGGCCTTCACGTGTCAACTGTCATCGTTACACAAAGTTCACAACTCATATTCGCTCACACATGTGTCATACATTATTAATTCATCAATTAACACATCACTTAGAAATTTTATCAAACACTTGATATATGACCAACATGCCTTCCTAAATTTAGACAATTTCATATATTTCATGGTATGATTTTCATAATTCATTCAACATATCATGCATTGCATTATTTATAGCAACATGCTTAGTCATTGATTTCACAATATGTTAACACTTACAATTAATTAAGCATTTCATCAAACACGGCGTACCAAGTGATTCTAAAACAATATTTTCCAAACTTTTAATTGTACAATACCTAATATTACAATCATTCACTCTAACAAACTCTTATTAATAATCTACTCATCACATCATTCACAACAAAATTTTCAAACCAAATAACTAAAAGTTAACCAATTATAAATCCTATCTATGTTATCCTCTTAAATTTATGAAAAATTAAATATTATAGTGAGAAACTACTCTCAAAGAGCTTATTCAGCCTTTGCGAGGCAAAATTCTGATTTTTTTATGCTTAATTACGAAAAAATCAAAAATTTTGACTATGCTACAATAGAGTTCCGGGTATAGTTCTGGCAACATTTCTAGCAGTTTAAGATCGGAATTTAATTCTCCTTGTCAACACAAGTCCAATGATGTAAATAGTGCATTATTCTAAAGTGTGTACCCAAAGTTATGAACAAAACCATTCTCTCTCTCTACCCTCTCTTTCCTTTATTCTCTCTATCTCTTAATTCTCTTGAAAATGCACCCTTCAAGTCATATTTATAGGTATCAAAGGCAAAATTATAATTTTGGACAAATTGTTATTTCGGGACAAAATTGTCATTTCTCCTCTCGTTTCGTGTTCTAATCTATATTTCGTGATCCGTCTTTGTTGTAGGCTCCATTTTTCACTCATCGATTCATTTGCAAGATTTTCACGAAAAACGTCATAACTTCATCATTCCTTACTTAATTTGAATGCCGTTTGCGAAATTTGACTCTACGCATCATGAACTTCCTTCCGCTCTCAAAGTTTATGAAAACTTTGCTGTTATAGATGGGCTACTTTAGAAATCAAGTTTACTTTTTACACATTTAGCGTTAAGAGACATAACTCTCTTAGTACTTATCCAATTCAAGCATTGTTTGTGGCATGATAACCTAGACATTATAACCTTTCATCTAGTATTAATTAGCATAAATTTCGATATTATTGTAATAACTATAACAAATTATCAAAACGCCTCTGATCCCAATTTTATTTACTTTATGCCTAAATCGACACACCAACCATACATTTACTTTTATACCCTATAAATCTTAAATTTGGGGTGAGTTCTACATTAAGCTTGCCAAATGTATGGCCAAAATTGATACACATCTCATGCACATCCACCTTCTGTTTGTAAACATAAGTGTAAGGCTAAGATTAAACCATTTGTCACTCTTTTGTTTGCTAGGACAAACTCATATCGTATACTAAAGTTTAATTAATTACCATAACGACTTTAACTTTTATATATATATATATATATATATTAGAATGATACTTTATAAAAATTGTGAAAATCTAAGTCATTTTGTTGTAAGACTCTATAGGTTCACTGTAAAGGCGGTAGTAGATTAATAGCCCAAATCAAACTCTTTGATTTCTTTTATTTAATCAATCTTCAATAAGATTAACCAAATATATTTACAGACCAATGTTGACACCTAGCCATGTAACATGGCCTCGGATTACAATGAAGTATAAAGCTTTAATGATGAACCTTTATGTCATCAATTATTGTATAATTCATTCCTTCTATCTCACAATGCTTTGATCGAATTGAGGGCATACTTATATTGTCAATACTTTTCTTATCTGATGTTATATATAACGAATATCAAATAATGACTCTATTGTATACAATCATTGAGATCACACTTCTCATTCACACACAATATTCTACCTTGGCTGAGGATTTAATGAGTCAAATCTCCATGAATGTTTCACCACACTCAATAACTACTTATCACAAGTCTTAATTCAGATCTGCTTTAAGTAGATTCAAAGTATGACAATTCATCCACTAAATAATCATGATATTATCAATTCTAAGGATCACTTACACCACTGATACAATGAATGTATAATTGACAATTAAGTGCAATTAGCATTTGAAAAATTTGTAGATTTGTTCAGTAAACTCATACTCAACTAATGAGCAGCTATACACTTTATTTAGTGTCCCTACACAAGTAGTATATGAGATTAACTAGCCTCTATCATATAGAATAAAGATAGTGTAAACTCATATTTACGGTACTATAAAAGCCCACTTTATAGTCTTATGACTAGGAACATTTATGAATCACATTAACAATACATTGTCTTACAAATATGATAGTTTCATAATAATGTGTACATTTCATGAATTTTATCAATATATGTAAATCAAACATACATGTCAACTTGATATAAAAATAATATAATAAACAATATTCATTTTATTAATCATAAGATTTATAAACAATTTATAAAGTTCCAATCATAAATCATATTTTAATTTGCTTTAAGGGCACATATTTCTTTCGCCTTATTCATGTAATATTTTTTTATTGGTTTTTGATATTCTATTGTACAAAAGTCTGTATAAGTTGCAATTTGTATTGAATATAATCATCTAGAGTTTTACACATTAAACACATAATAAGTTTCTATCTTGCCCCGAACTTAGGGTTCTTCCTGTGATAATTACTATAAACCTTCATGATACACTTTATATATTCAGAATGTTCAAGATAACCTATAAGACTTTTCTTTATCCTATAATCATAAAACCTATATTCACAGTTTATAAATGATAACTTCCATTTATGAGATCATTATAAAAGAATTAATCAACCATGATTAATTTATTCAAAACACATAATAAATAAATAGAACTATCATCATGAAAATCATTTTCATTCGAGTTGAACAAATAATAAATATTTACATAAAACTTTTAATTTACAAATACAATACAAAATCTAAATAAAACTATTCAGTGGGACGAAATACATATGTTAGTCAAAATGAACACTTACCTAGAGCGTATAAAGCTCTCTATGGCTACCACTAGCTTAGTAAGTACTAAGATGCCTAACTTGAAAATTGATATGGGTGATGGGTGAGTATACAAATATATTTAGTGAGTAAATAAAATATACACATATATACACATACATGCACACGTATTTGTAAAATCCAAATATTAAGATTTACTTTAACAATATATACTCAAAAGTATATATACATATTCATTTAATCCAATAATCAGAAAACAATTTACAGGTTTACATACAGTTTTAAATAACCAAATCAGGCCGGCCATACTATTTTAACTAC
Organism: Cedrela odorata; assembly: GCA_035584115.1. Classification (NCBI taxonomy): domain Eukaryota; kingdom Viridiplantae; phylum Streptophyta; class Magnoliopsida; order Sapindales; family Meliaceae; genus Cedrela; species Cedrela odorata. The sequence goes on from JAXCLQ010025815.1 coordinate 19,579, forward strand.
TACATTTGCCGAGGTAACTTCAATACTATCAGTGAGTCTTTCATGCATAAAACCATATGCAATAAATTCTTATCAAATAGAAAACTATTTTGTATACTTTATAAAATTATTTATTTTCTGTAAAACATGTATTTATAAAAACATACGTTCATCTCACAGATGTTAGCCCTGAGTGGTCCCTTGGTGACACGAGTGACTGTCCTCGTAATATCAATCAAATTCAAGATATTCCTATCAAGCTGCTAGGACTTTTCATTGGGTATATATATTCGTACATCTGGCTATAGGCTACCTCCCGGTAGCCACAGTAAATAAGTAGGCCGACTAACCATATATCAATATCTAGTCTTACCGGTCTTATTATCAATATACATGCAAAAAATAAATTAATTTCAATCAATGTTGTGATATCATATAAACAAATCCTACTTCTAAGGTTATTTCAGCATATATATCAAATAGATTTTTGACAATAGACCAAATAAACATTTATTCCAATATCATGTAAAACACATATAAACAAATTCATTTCAAATTTTCTTTAATACGAAAATCGCTTGTTTAGCATATAGGCATACATATATGTATAACACACATATATTTATATATTCATGTATACAATAAATTTACTCACTACAAGGGGAGGGTAACCACTCCCACTAATAGTCTTCGCACTTCTTTAGTTTGACACATATTGTTACACCCAATTTCTTATATTTAACTTCAAATATTATTTTCACATTAAATATACAAAGCCATTCTTTTATTACACAAATGCTAAATAGTTACAATTAGAAAAGGTTCTTAAACATAGAAGTTTATACATATTACACTTCTTATCACTTAACTAACCTATTAATTACATATATCCAAAAATATCATATACGCCTAGTAACCCTCGCTTATGCATTTTGTCCTCTCTATGTACTATTATCTGAAAAATAAAATTTTTCAATAAAGAGTAAGATAAAATCTCATTAAGTAAATCATGTAAGTTTTTATATATTAATGCAGTACGGACTATAAATATTTAAACAATCAATGCATTTTCAAACTTTTCCAATCATATATAATTTATTCATAATATAAACGCATTCAGAACGGCTCAGACAGTTAGTGTCACCTGCACCTACGGTGACCCAGTTTCAGAACGTAATTACTTGTTCCACATATAGCGGTCATTCTCATATCCATATAACAGAAACGCGCACGATGCGTTAAATAGAATTCTTACTAGCTTGCAAGCCTCGTATTGAACATGGGACCCAATCAGGTCAGAATAATATAACTAATGACTAAGCCATAAAAAGTATTTTATTTAAATATTTCACATATCGACAACATTTTATATATATATATATATATATTTTTTGTAAATGCGATATCGGCGTATAACATTTAAATTCACAAATTTTCAACAATCATTTTATAAAACTATATCAGCGTATCAAAATGTTAAAATCACATTTTTATTATAACATCGAATATCACATAATTTCAAAACATTAAAATGTATGAATGATCTACTTACTTCGGTTCTTGCTTTCCCTGAATATGTTCTTAGATTAATATTGCGTACCTAAAATCAAATTAATACAATCTATTTTAATTATGTATTTATACTCATTGCTACAATTTTACGATATCCACATTTCTCAAACTCTACACTTAATGAATTCCTAAAATACAATTATCATTATATTCATTCATTCCATTATTTCATATATACCTATACATACATATACATAAATATGTATATTATAACAATTTTTGGAAAAGTAATTTTGGCATAAAATTTTTGAAAATAGTCAATATCACCGTTTTTCGCCAATTCTTTTTCTGACACACCGAACATCACCCATTTCCCAAATTTTTCTAAATTTACCCATCTTAATATTTTAATAAAATCATCACAAAATAGAGCATTACACACTCCCAATCATTACATACAATCTCGGCCTACTGAAAATAGCAGAGATTCAATTTCACTTCAACAACTCACCATTTCAAATCCACACATAACAATTTAAGCTATTATAAACACATATTATACATTATTTATATTTCTCATTTACAATTTAACATTAACATCATAATTTTCAATAAAACTCACACAATTTTTTTAATATGTTAAGCATCCTAATTTTTTTAACTACAAGCTTATATTAATAATATAAGTGTTACAAATATTATAAACCTGACATACATATATTAATAACAATTACACCAACCACCATCATATTCTAATTTCCACCAATTTACACCATGACATACACATGTTATTAACACTTTATAACCACCAATTCTACTCATTTAAGATACTAAATAACATTAACACAATATCCCTTTTTAATTTCCTAACCACAAATTAACATTACAATATAACTTTACGCATTCTCTAATTTCCTAATTACAATTTTAACATTAATGATTTACTAAGCATACTACACAAATAATAATTATTACAATAATATATATATATATATATATTATAACCATTTTCTCCTATTCTCTTCTTCTCCACTATTTCCAATCTCCATTAGTTTCAATTTTCTACCTATTATACCTATTTCAAACACATATAGAATATTATTCATATTTAACTCTCTCAATTACAACTTAAACTAATAATATAAATTCTAATAATATACTTTCTAATAATATTCTAAGTTTAGCAAACATAAACTCATAATATTCTAAATTAAACAACATTTGAAAACTCACCAAATAAATAAAAGTCCCTTTCCTTTTTTCTTTCTTTCCCCTCCTTCCTCTTTTCTTCACTTCACTAATTTGCCTTCCCGTCTCCCGTAAATGCACCCTTTCTCCTTTCAATTTTGACAAGTCAAAAACAAATATTTTAACTCATTAAACACATGGATAGCTTGGATGATTTTAACAAATCCAATGACCCTCCTTTTTCTTCATAATTTTAATCAAATATTAATTAATTCTAATTTCTTAAAACACATAGATAACTTGAATTAATCTAACAAATTCAAGGGTCCTTCTTTTGTCACCCAATTTTTTATTAAACTTAGACTTTATATTTATTCTTATCTAACTTACAAACTATGCTTAAAATTGTGCTAAATGGATGGTTTAGATTAAAGCAAATGGATGGTTAGGATTGTGTAGAGAATTTAAGTAAAACCTAATATTTTATTCATTTATTAAGTTATTTTATTTTATTATATATATATATTTAAACTTGGGCTTGGGCTTGAGCTTGGGCTTGGACCTACTAATTAAATTGGGCCTAATATATATATAAACACACACACACACACACACATACACACACACCCAATATATAGCCGACTTAATTATATTATTATCAAAACTAAAATTTTAAAAATAACCTTGTTGATAATAAAATTTTTAATTCTACCATTCATGACTTCTACATCTTCAAATTTACAAAAATACTCTTATACATTTATTTTTTGTCATTTCTTCATAGTTACAAGTTCTACAAAAGAAATTGCGAATGCTACACTTATCACTTGACTTAATTAATGAATGTTATTTATCCGATTTTTAACAATGAAATCTCATGGCTGACTTATTCTAATTTTATATTTTTGTCTAAAACGAATATACATATTTTGAACTAAGTTCTCATATTATGCCAAATACTAAAATTCGCATTCCAAAAATTATCTTTTATATATTTAATCATTAAATACTTCAATTAACTTCAAATTAACACAATCTATCATTTCCTACGTTAAAATCAATATAAATCTCAAATCAACAATAAATCCTAAGGTTTCAAAATCTCAAAATCAAACTTCTAGCAGATTAATAGACTTACCGGTAACCTATAGAAGTCTATAACAACCTTTAATTGTCAATTAAACGAAAATTCTCAATTCTCTTCGAAATCCTAACTTCCTTTCTTGGTTCCTCTTACTATTTCTAGTCCAAATTGGTACCAAATAGAAGAGTGAAATATGAGTAATCACTTGGCAATAGAAATTTGAAAGAATAAGTAAAAGATTTAAAAAAATCTTGAGAGATAAAGGAGATAGAGAGAGAAAAATATTTTTTAGAGAGTGGGACAGTAATATGAATGAAGAAACATTGGGTAGTTAATCCCCCCTCATGGGTACATATGTAATTGGGTGAAAAGATCAAAATAACCTTAAAAAAAATTTAGAAAATTCCTAAATTGCCCATTGAATTTTTAACCAGATTAGCCTATATATATTGTTACCTTTTAGCTTGAGTATCGATACATTTATTAAAATTTGATTCTGAAAATTTTTTCGACACAATGTATCGATACCTTTGCCTTTATGTATCAATCCATTTGAAATGTATTGATCCCTTTATATCTGGTTCATTTTAGTAAATATTTTCGATCTTTCAGTTTTGTAATATATCGATATTTTCTCCATATGTATCGATTTGATTGACTTGTGATTTCTTTCCAAGTGTCTGATTTGCAAAGTATCGATACTTTTTATGAAGGTATCAATCCCTTCATTAGGTATTGACTTGCATCTTTAAGGTATCAATACTTTGGTACATGTATCGATCTCCTCAGCCCTATATATCGATACTATATGTTCAAACATAGATTTCTCACAAAAAATTAATTCTTTGACCTTTCTTATTTATTTTTTAGAATCAATTTTGTATCGCCGCATGCACAAGAGTAGAGTGACAAATAAAAATCCAATTTATGCTAAACCCAAAATATTCAATACGCTCATACCATGAATTTGACTTAAGCTCAACTAAGCCTCAATAACGTATCAACTAACCATGAATCATGAATGTGCGAAAATAAAAGTCATTCAATACTACATTCAAAGAACAAGGTTTACACACTAAGCTCTTAAAAAATCTTCTCTTAAAGAACATAAAATAAAATCTCATATAAATCTCGTATATTTATAGCTTAGACTTCCTTCTTATTCAATGATTTCTAATACTTAAAATCATTCCTTATAAATCTCTTAAAAACAAGACCCAAAATAAGTCCATAATCGAAAGACACATAATAAAATTCAATATTATAGCTAGGATAACTCCTTTTATAAAAATCATAAAATTTATACTTAATAGAATTACGTAAAATCAGAGCAATAATTCTAAATATTTCCCTAACCTTTCTCAAATCATAAATGATCATAAAAAAGAAATATTCAAGAAAATAAATATACCTTTTATAACCCAATTTCAAACATTAACATTTTACTTTTCACTTAAGATATGCATCAATATTCTTAAAAAAGACTTTACTATACTGCTATAGTGAGAATAAATCAAATCATCATTTCTTAGAGTTTATAGTTTCTTTATGGTATTAGAGCCATAAACTTTAAAGCGTCTGTTGCATCTATAGTTTCCAAAGAACAATCAAATGGCTACACTATGCTCTTCACAATATCCATATCTAGCCAAGCTTAATGCAGCTGATTTTGTATCTTTGAAATTCACATCTGCAAATTATTTATTACGCAAAATACAAGTACTCTCTTTTATTGAAAGTCAAGATTTGCTTGGTTTCATCACAGGAAAAGTACCACCACCTGAAATTGAAATTGATAACAACAGAGGAAGAGTACCTAATCCGAATTTAGCGGCATGGACCATTACATACAGGGTAGTTAAAGCATGGATTATAGCAACAAGATTTGAGACTGTTGTTAGATTGATGACCTCATTTGAAGTTCGGAAAGCTTTATCTTCTATTTATTCACTAGATTCCTAAGCTCGAGAATTTGAATTACTAATCAAACATCAAGAAAAAAATGATAACTCTAATAAATGTGACTACCTTAGAGAATTCAAATAAACTTGCATCCAGCTCAATGCTATTGGAAAGCTAATATCTAGAAAAAAAAAATTGGCTTTTAAATGAATTGGGACCACAATATGAATCTTTCTCAACAGCCACGCTTAAGCCTCATATTCCTTCATACAATTATTTGATCTCATTAGTTTTTACCATGAATTATCTAAAAAGTTTCAATTATCTAAACATGTTAATCCCAAGCTTGCATTTGTTGGACAACACTTCATTACCCGCAATCCAAATAAATATTGATATAATCCATCTTTTTCTTGAAGAGGACAAGGTTTTCTTTCACTCTGTCCAACTCATGACCTTCCTACAATCAACACGATTCTCAATTGAACAAGTAATCAATACAACCTTCGCAACCTAGTTAATCCAACAGTAATATTATTCATTGTCAGATTTGCAAAAAACAAAGGTCACAATGCTCTCAATTCCTGCCATCGTTTCGATAATAGACAAGACTATTAAGTTCTACAAGCTCTAGCTATACTTCATTGATATCTATCCAATAGAGGTGAATGGCTCCTAGATATTGGGGTTATTACACACATTACAGATAATCTAAGTGCACATATTAACCTAAAATTGTAGACCAAATCCAATTATGTCATGGTTGGTAATGGTGTTAGATTACCTATCACATATATTGGGCAAGAAAATATTTTTCCTACAGACTTATATTTTTATTTGAATAATGTGCTTGCAATTCCCGATATAAAGAAGAATATGATTTCTGTTTCTCAACTAACATGTGATTATCCTTCGTTACGTCACGTTTAATGATCATTGCTTTCTTATTAAGGATCAAAAGACCCATCAGGTGATGGCATCGGGAAGTGAGAAAGTTGGCTTATATGTGCCTAGAAAATGCTGATGTCAAATCTTTCTTTTCAGACAACGTGTGGTAGATGCAGACAACTGTAGGACGGTTAAGACATCCCCAAGCTGGCGTTTTGAAGTTTCTACAGAAAAATAAACTAGTTTTTGTGAGAAAGAAGACTAGAGGTTATGTTTTAGGTAAAAGCTCCGGACTTCTATTTTTTCCTTCTAATAACATGGTAAGATTCATAGAGATTTATGTGGTCCTACTCCTATTTTGTCTAATCAATGTTTTTGTTATTATGTTATATATATATATATATATATGATTTTTCTTGCTTTATATGGCTTTATCCGCTTAAGTAGAAATCAGATTCGTACAAGACATTTCTCACATTTCAAGCCATGATTGAGAAATAGTTTTAAAGAGATATTCAGGTTTTTCCCTCAGACATTTGTAAGGAGGTTTAAAAAATCATAATTTATTAATCATTTGCTTCACAATATCATTCTTCGTCAATTATCTTATCCAGGTACTGTAGAACAAAAAAGTGTCGCTCAGCGTAAACATTGTTATGTGATTGAATTGGGGCTAACCATGATGTTTCATGCTTCTATGCCAAACAATTTTAGTTAGAAGCTTTTCTCACCTCTACATTTCTTATCAACCACTTTCTTTCATCTTCATTAAATATGAAAACCCCTTATTGTCTTCTCTATCACAAAACACATACATATGGTTTACCTGCATACTTTTGGTTGTCAATTTTATTCATATTTTCATCCTCACAACAGACATAAACTTGACCATTTCCATGTGTTTTCATGGGCTATAGTGATATACACAAGGGTTACAATTGTTTTCACTTTCTGTCAGGCCATTTATATATCAAAAGTCATGTTATGTTTGAATAACAAAATTTTTGTTTTCATCCATCTACACCATCTATTCTAGATGCTTCAAGAGAGTTAATTCAACGGTTATCACCACATCAACATTTTACAATAACTACACTATCCGACCAAATTTTTCCGTCTCTTGACAAAGATTACGCATAACTCTATAATCATGAACCTATATACCAAATACCTTGTCCGTCGACCACTGCCACATTAGCTCCACTGACAAGATCATATTTGATTATTGACAATTCAATATACAACAACCTCCTACACTATAATTCTTTTTACCATCTACTCGTCATAGACACCCTATGACTATCGTAATCGCATTTTTATAGTTAAACCAAATTCTAAATATGCACTCTCTAGTGTTGCTACATTATCTATTTCTTTTTAACCCAAAATTGTAAAAAATGCTTTTACCGATCCTGGTTGGTATTATGCAATAGGTGGTGAAATTGATGTTCTTCAACAAAATCAAACTTGGGTATTTGTGCCACGATAATCTTTCATGAATATTATTGGTTTCCGGTGGGTTTTTAAAACAAAACTAAAATCTAAGGGTTCCATGGATCGATTGAAAGCTAAACTTGTTTTTAAAGGATACAACCAGAAGAATGTATTGATTTTACTGAAACTTTCAGTCCAGTTATTAAACTCGCTACTATTCACATTGTTCTTAATGTTACTACAGTGAAAGAGTGGAGTGTTCGCCAACTTGATGTTCAAAATGCATTTCTTCATAGATATCTTGACACAACAGATTTTATAGAGCAACCACCAGGCTTCTAAGATAATCATCCGCCCAATCATGTTTGTCGATTATAAGGATGAAAACAAGCTCCTCACACTTGTTTTATGGATTTAGTTCTTTTCTCATTGAATATGGTTTTCGTTGCTCTCTATCAAATTATTCTTTATTTGTGTTTAACGCTGATGCTGATGTTATATTATTATTTGTTTATATTAATAACATATTTTCAATCAAACACAAGAAATTATAGGTTCAAATTGACACAATCAATGGGTAACAATTAAAAATTATGTCAGGCTTGAGTTTATTATTCTTGCCACATGAATTCATTTATACGTGATTAATTATTTGAGTAATTATACTGTACTTATTTATTTATAATTTAATAAATATATTTTATATTTTTTATATTTTTTTAATAAATTTAATTATATTTATCACATTTCAAAAGGTATTTAATTATATTTAGAATAAAATTGATTAATATTTAAGTAGATAGTATCATAAATATTATAGATATATATTATAATATATAAAAAATATGTTAAATAAGTGACTCAATTATAATTCGTTTAATCATTTAATAATTATATTAAGTTATAATTTTTAATTTTTAATACGTTTTAACCTCTATTTAATATAATAAGAATGCGGTACAAATACAACATAATAATCTAAATTTCTACCCGTAACTGTTTGTCAACACATGCATGATCTAACCGGGTATACTTTCAAATGGTCAAGCAAATTGTTCGATATGTCGAGGGTATTTTATTTTGGGTCTTTGTATTCTTCATCATACTGTAAGCCTTTTCAGATGACGATTGGGCAGGTTATCCAATAACAAGACATTGTTCCACTGATTCTTTTCACCTTTTATGATTTAATTTTATTTTTTGGAATGCTATTAAATAAATCACTGTTTCTAGCTTAAGTGTAGAAGTCGAGTATCGTGCCATGACATTTATTGCGGCTGGATTAGCATGGGTTTGCTTTAGTTATCGTGATATTGATATTTCTCAAATCAACCCTCAACTTTTATTTTGTGATAATATTTCAATTTTACACATGTTTGTAAATTCAGTATTTCATGCGCGTATCAAACATATTGTTATTGATTATCATTTTGCTCGTAAGCGAGTTGCTTTCGGCACTCTTATGACATGCTTTGTTTCTTCCTCACAATAATATGTAAATATCTTTACTAAGCCTCTCTTGCGGGAGATGTTTGAATGCTTTCGCATCAAACTTGTTTTTTGAGTTCGCCCATGACCAATTTGACGAGGGCTAAAAAAGTAATTAGCGAAAAGACTAAAGGATAATAAAGATAAAAACATAAACTTGATCAAAT